>JAVXUO010001719.1:0-32958 GCA_033065855.1 Escallonia rubra | reverse complement strand
CTGACAACAAACGCGAGGGCATCCTAATAAAGGAGCTAGCGGAAATTCTTTTGAGAGAAGGGTTATCTACAAATCCTACAGAGAAAGGCAAGTGTTATAATAGGACTTGCCACTAAAGCTTGCTTGTGATTGCTTCTTTATAATCTCTAACATCCATGAGCAGTCTCCATGAGGATGCTGATTTAGGTACTTCAACCATAGGACATGCTACTAATGCTTTCACTTGCCTAACCAACCAGGGTATATCAGTTTTCAGAATCATAGCTGTTCGTTATATATTTTATGAAGAGTAACAACTCAGAAGGAACCGGAACTAGAAACAAAAAGACAACTATGTTTTGGGACTGCTTGAAGTATGCTCTGTCCTATTCCATTTTTGTTTTATTTTTTCCTCCTTTGTTAGCTTGTGAGCCATCTTGTTCTACCTGGATGCCGTTGGTTGATATTTTCTTTTTCTCCCTTTCTAGTCATAGAGGGAATAGGAAGGTTGGCATTTGTAACTCTTGTAAACTTGTGCTTTTTATGGCTGTGTTTCTGGCTTGCTATACTAGTGTGAGTTTTTGTGCGTTGTTCAGCTGAAAGTTTCTGAAACTTAGGTCATCATGGGTAGAAAATTATTGGTGCACATTCCCCTGTGATTTGCACTGGGTTGTAACTCATCTTCAGTTATTAGCTGGTGGTTCTACATATGTCATTAGCATACGTGGATTGTCGCTGAGATCCTTCCCACATGCCCTGCCTGCAAAAGAAGTAAAACACAGGCAAGAAACATAGACAAACTTTTTGTAGTTTGTGTTTTCTTCTGCTTACTCTCCCACAATGTCTTGTTAATGGAGTTTAATTTTCTGATCCTAAAAGGGGAAATGACATTCAAATGAAACAACTTTCAAGGCAAGTATAAATCAGTTGATGATATCAACTGACCGTGATAGTTATCCTGAACAAATGCTTAAAAACTTTCGAGGACCATAGGATCTCAAGTGTTTCCAGTGTGTAAGGTTCCAATTGGTCTAGAGATGCTTGAGTTATTCTACAACCATTCGACTCCCGGAAATGTTCATGAAATTGGCAATTACACTTAGGACAGTTCTCTGTGCACATGAATTCATTTAACAGATTGACATCATGTGATGTTGCTCAGAGATCAAAGACGCCAGAAAGAGAAAGGAAAGAGCAAAAGAACTTGAAGGCATTGACATGAGCAACATTGTTTTAAGTTCACGCAGAAGATCAACGACCAGTTTTGTTCCGCCTCCAAAACCCAAAGTACCTGTTGAAAGTGATGGGGATGATACAGAAGATACTGATAAAGGCGACGATGACGACGATAGTGACGGTGACGGCAATGATAATGATGCTGAAGACAGTGGTGACAGTAAGAGTGAAGAAGAGCTTCAGGAAGGCAAGTCCTTTTTCTTACAAGGTTTATTTTGACCTTCTGTATATTTAGTTGATTGATCCAAATTGATGACCACCAAATAATTTCTTTTTAAGCTTCTATGTTAACCTTGAGGCCGAAAACCACAGCTCTGCAGAAAGCAATGGTGTCATTTCTAACAAGTAACAACAGAACTAAGATTAGTACTCCTCTGCTTGCGCTCGCTCCTGCCTTTTTGTCAAACCACAGCTCGTAAGTTCAGAAGCCTCGATAATCAAAATCTAGGTCAAGGGCCTAAAGTCCCTTTGTCTTGAAAGGAAACTTTAGGTGACAGTGGTCACCCTGCCTTTAAGTTTGAAAGGAACCTCAAGGTGAAGTGAACCCTTCACCAAAATGAAGGATTTATTTTGAGTGTTAAAAGACTCCACCGACTTTCTCTGTCTGGGCCTATATTCGGTTCTTGAGAGAAACCCAGTTCACATGACCATGTCTTCCTATATCGAGGCCGGAAATACCTTCTCTCCTTTCATGAGCTTTTAGTTGGTAATTTTACGTCTGCCATGCATCAAAACTATGAAGAGTTCTTTAGACTGTACCTTCCACCACATTCAGAGTGTCTTCAGAAAAGCTCTTGTATTCCTCTTTTACGGAATCAACGCAATGAAGGCCCTGTTGAAGCTTTTTAGAACCTCGGTTCCTATGCAACGCTGTCATGACATCTGGTGGTATGTAGTGAAATCATCTCATTGAGGCTCTTGCCATCACTTAAGCTCTCTGAAGCACGGACACCCCTCCTAGGGAGGGGTTTGGTGTCCTAGACGGACGGACACCCCGACACCCTCCGGACACCGCCCGACACGTGTCCGACACCGCCAATCGGTGTCCGAATTTTTTTATTTGTTTTTTAATTTTCCGACACCGTGTCGGACACTTCATCGAGTGGTGTCGGACACGGTGATGTGCAGTGTCCGAACGTTTGAAGCTACTTCGGAATTTTTGGAACAAATTTCAGGGGTCGTCGTCTTCTCTCTCACCTCATCTGTCGGCCGTGTTCTTCTCTCTTGTCGCTGTGATGCTGGATCTGTCGCCGATGTTGCCGGATCTATCGCCGAGGTTGCCGGAGACGACAGATCTGAAAGTCGTCGATGTTGTCGGAGCCGACAGATCTGAAAGGCGCCGGCGTTGCCGGATACGGAAGCCGACAGATCTGTCCATCGTCGCTGTCGCCGTCACCAGATCTCTCGCCATCGTCGCCGGAGGCCTCCACCGCCGTCGCTTACCCACAGGTCTGCTTCTTCTCTTTGTCTCGGCAGTCGTCTCCTTCCTCTTTTCTTCCTCTTCTCTGTGTCTTCTCTTTCTCGCGAGTCGCGACCCACAGATATCTTTCCCTTTTTTTTCCTTCTCCCTTTTCTCCCTTTCTTTCTTTTTCTGTGACTATACTAAAGGACACCAGATATGGCCCTTTATAAATTGCACTATCCCCCTTTATTTGGTACCACCAAATAAATGAATAGAATATGACTTGTATTTATTTAAATTCTTTATTTTAGTAGTTTTTTTATTATTGTTTGTTATTATAGTTTATGAAATGTATTTGATATATATATATATATATATAAAATAATAAAAATATTAAAAAAATAGCGGTGTCCTGCGGTGTCCAAAATCCGATTTTTTGGAAATTGCGGTGTCCGGTGTCCCCGTCAGTGTCCGTGTCCGACACCGTGTCCGTGTCCGTGCTACCTAGCTTAAGCTCCTAGAGAATCCTCATCCCCCTCCCCCAAATCCACACCATTCACTACTTCCTTCTAATCTATGTTTACTGCAAATGACCATACTGTTCCTGTGAGCTTCATCTGCCTATGAAAAATGTTTGGTGTTATCTACTTGCAACTATCATACCCTAGGCTTCTGGTGCTATTACACGTATTTTGGAACTACCACCTTCCCAGCTCTGCAATAGTTTCTCTCCACAGCTTCTCCTTCATATAGGCCACCGGTATCGCCCTTTCAATCTCATCTCTCCTCTGAAGCTGGTGCTAATGATTTACCTCTTCACTTCTCTTGACATCCGCCTATGGAAACTAATTTGAAAATCAACAACGTGCTGAGTTCCAGTTGAAAATAGAACAGCTTTTTTGTGGCATTTTAGTGCAACGATGAAAATGAGAATCTGGGACAAATGGGCATGTTAGCAATTCAAGACACCAATTAACAAGAAGAAGATAATGTATTGTTTCTGACACGAAGGATACTGAATGTCCTTATTATGTCTTATATTTAAACATTTTTTTCTTAAATTTGCAGATGATGAGGGTAGCGATTAAAGCCTGCATAACTGACCTGCAAGATGGCTAACAAGCGCCTGTGCCTAGAAGTACAAAGATATAACGTAATCCAGTGTCCTTGTTGGATTTGCTGCCTTTTGCCTACGCTGGGTTTGTTGGTTATTGATCTAGCTAAGTAAAGAAATAGGGAGTTATTAATTGCGAGCCACAGGGATTTTTCTCTTTGCTCCTTGGTTAGTAGTTTTACCTCAGAACAGTTATATATATTTAGACTTGCCTTTTTAGGTCATAAATAGTAGAATGCCTTTAAGATGGAAGTTTTCTCTGTGAGCCTGGTAGGGGTTCTATTGTTTCATCATCTTGGCACGACTCTTTCTTTATGGACGCTTCAAAACTTTGATATTGTAACTAAACTCAGTATGGATCTGCACGGATGTAGCCAAATTCCCCTCAACATGCAATTCAAAATTTGACAAAATGGTGAAAGAGGAAGATGGGATCCAAATTGTAGGCAGCCTATGCAGGCCCAGTTTCCACCCAATAGCTTCTTGTGTTACTTTGACAAGGAATTAGATAGAATCGTAAAGGCATTAAAATTAGAAAAGCTGCAAATGCTTTTCAAAATTACGGGGGGTCCCGATCACAATATTAAAACTTTTAGGGACAAAAAAGAAAAGAAAAGGAAAATCACAAGAATGTTCTAACTATAAGAGGTGGTTGCAAAGGCAGTCGCTACACCTAATGACAAAGTGGAAACACTATTATCTAGTGTTAGTTCATGGGGAAACACGTTGTTAGTTGCATAAGGCTAGGAATCAAATTCTCTTACTTTCTCTCCCCCTGATCCTCTCTCTCTCTCTCTCTCTCTCTCTCTCTCTCTCTCTCTTTCTCTCTCTCACACACACACACCTACCTGATACTTCTAACTATAAGAGGTGGTTGCAAAGGCAGTCGCTACACCTAATGACAAAGTGGAAACACTGTTATCTAGTGTTAGTTCATGGGGAAACACTGTTATCTACTGTTAGTTCATGGTCAAACCATGTGAACTATATATATATATATATATGAGAGAAAAGCGAGTACGTTGTTAGTTGCCTAAGGCTAGGAATCAAAAGTAGGTAGTTTTGATGAAAACTACCTTATTCTTTCGTCTCTTACTTTCTCTCCCCCTGATCTCTCTCTCTCTCTCTCTCTCACACACACACACACACACACACACACACACACACACACACACACACACACCTGATACTCCTTTCACCTTCCATCGTCGGTCTCCTGTCGCCGGCAACCTCACAAACCACTGTTGCATCATTAGATACCACCCACCACGACCACCATCACAAACCATCGCCACCATTACAAAACCCGACCATCTCTCTCCCCCCGCCCATCACATAACACACTATGACCACATCACAAAACCAACCACCATTACATCGAACAAACCCATAATCGCCCCCCTTCCTTTTGAATTCCAAAACTTTATAGACGAATACATTAATTTTGACTTAAATTTGTTGAATTGGAAATATTTGGATTAATAGTGAATGAATTTCTCAAATTGGCTAGTCTATGACAGCGGTGGGTGGTGGCGATGAAGGCTGGCAATTGGGTGAGAGAAACGGCAGTGGTGGGTTTCCGTACAATGGCTGATATTTGTATTGGTAGGGTGGAGGGTCATCGGCCACGGATGCCGGCAGGAGACGGAGGCGACATCAATGATGGTAACTTTGTGCTCTTACAAATATTGCAGGGAAACTCTTTATATATAACACATAAGATCAGATTAGATAAGGGCGAGGCAACATCCACTCATCGTCAATTGCCCTTGTTTTCTTCAGCGATTCATCATGAATTTCAGTAGTTGCAAACCTATAGGCAATAGACTTTAATGGTGGTTGAGGGTGGTAACAGAAGTTGGGGTCCGTGATGATGGGGTCGTGGGTGGTCTGCAGCAGCCGTTGGTGGTGTTTCGCTAACGATAGAAGCTGGCGATTGGGCGACGGGGCAATGGCCAATTCTGTTTTGTCTCAGGCGAAAAAGTACGACTGGCAAAGGAGGCAGGCGAGGGGGTGAGGCGGCAGTGGCTGATCTCATGGGAGAAAATAGGCTTGACAGTGGTGGGTTATGGCAGTGACGGAGATTCGGCCTGCGACAGAGGCTAGGCGAGGACGGTGGCCGGTGATGGGGGTTGTCTGGTGGCTGATCAGCTGAGCCTGAGAGATAATGACGGGGAGGGAGGAAAACACAGAACATGACCAAAACGGCGTAGTTTTGGCCTTTAGCCTTAGGCAAGTTCCCTATATATATATATATATATGTATATCTATGTATGTATGTATATGTATGTATATATATGTATATACATATATATATATATATGTATGTATATATATGTATATATACATGCATATATGTATGTAGATATATATATCTATGTATGTATGTATATGTATGTATATATATGTATATACATATATATATATGTATATATGTATACATATATATGTATATATGTATGTATATATATGTATATATACATGCATATATATATACATGCATATATGTATGTAGATATATATATCTATGTATGTATGTATATGTATGTATATATATGTATATACATATATATATATGTATATATGTATACATATATATGTATATATGTATGTATATATATGTATATATACATGCATATATATGCATGTATATATATGTATATATACATGTATATATATGTATATATACATGCATATATATGCATGTATATATACATATATATACATACATATATACATATATATGTATACATATATACATATATATATATGTATATACATATATATACATACATATACATACATACATAGATATATATATCTACATACATATATGCATGTATATATATATGCATGTATATATACATATATATACATACATATATACATATATATGTATACATATATACATATATATATATATATATACATATATATACATACATATACATACATACATAGATATATATATACATATATATATGTATATATATATATACATATATATATATATATGTACATATATATATATATATATATATATATATATATATACATATATATATATATGGGGATAGATCCACACCCACCGGTGGGAAAAATTTAATTTCTCCACCGCACCGCAGGTAACAGCAGCGGTTGGGAAAAAGAGTATACGGCGCCCACTGCATTAATGGCAAAAATGGCAAGAGAAAATGGCGAGAAAATGGTGAAATGGTGAGAAATTGGTGAAAATACCATGAGAAATTGGAAAAAGGACACCAACCGCATAAAGAAGCAGCGGTTGGCATTAATTTCCCCTGCCACGTGTCGTCTTCCACGCCTGCCACGTGGCCCAACCCCATGGCCCCTGCCACGTGTCGTCCCCCCGCGCCTGCCACGTGGCCCAACAGCATGAACAACCCGCGGTTGGGGGAGATGGCCCTGCCCCGTGGCCTCCCCCGCGCCTGCCACGTGGCCCACCGCGTGAAGGGGCCCCGCGGCTTGCCCTTCCCCACGCCTGCCACGTGGCGCCCCCCCCCCACGCGCGGGTGATGCCCCACCTGGCGTCCTTCCCTCCCCCGTGACTGTCCTTCCCTCTCCTTTTTTCTTTGTTTGCAGCTCACTTCAGAGTCTGCCAAATTTTTTTTTGCAGCCTATTCGGGCACTTTGCAGAGACCACTCAAGGGTATTTTTTTTCCCTCTTTTTTCTTCTCTCTTCCTCACTTTTCTCTCTTTATAATCCCCTCCCCCCAACCCTTCTTCTCCACAAACCAAAAAAATTTAGCGCTAGAAGATCGGTGGATAATCGCTAGAAGATCGGTAGATTTTTCTTCAAATACATCAAGTCACAACAAGTAAGTATTTTGAATTTCCTTATAATTCAATGTTAGGTTTATACAAATCAGCGTATTACATTTAGCGTATTACATTTATAGCGATTCAAAATAGCGTATTACATTTATAGACAGCTTTTCACGAATTTATAAAAAATAACTAGAGCGAGATTTTGCCAAAGTGAAAAAAAGAGACCCTAGTTATTCTGAAAGGATCTGTATCAGGTAAAAATTTCAGATTTTTCCAAAGACCGTAAAGGGGCTAACTGATACGGGGAACCGTGTACCTTTGCAGTCTAATTTAAAATACCAAGCTAGCGCGATTTCGCGCGAAACTTTTATGAGAACCCTAGGATGTTGGGAAGTTCCATTCCCCAGGATTTCGCGCCATTCCGGAGCCGTTAGCTATTTTTTTGGCCGAACGGCCCTTTCAGCGCTCGCCCTTTAATTAGACAGTTTTTTCACGAATTTATAAAAAATAGCTAGAGCGTGATTTGGCAAAAGTATAAAACAGAGACCCTAGTTATTCTGAAAGGATCTGTATCAGGTAAGAATTTCAGATTTTTCCAAAGACTGTAAAGGGGCTAACTGATACGGGGAACCGTGTACCTTTACAGTCTAATTTAAAATACCAAGCTAGCGCGATTTCGCGCGAAACTTTTACGAGAACCCTAGGATGTTGGGAAGTTCCATTCCCCAGGATTTCGCGCCATTCCGGAGCCGTTAGCTAATTTTTTGGCCGAACGGCCCTTTCAGCGCTCGATCCGGACACCGGTTCGCGATTTTTGCGCGAAAAATCCGTAAAGTACTTTTTAGGCCAAGGATGAACTCACGAAGCGTAAAGTAGCATTTCGAGGCACATTTGAGATTTTTCCTGATGCCAGGGGCATTTTGGTAATTTGCCCAACCGCGAGGGGTGTTTCGGTAATTTTCCCGCGCCAAGTTTTTAATTAGACAGTTTTAGTCTAGGAATGTAATCACAGAACCTGAAATGTTGTTTTGAAGCTGGTTCGGGGGCGTTGGGGTGATAGTGAACCCCCGGGGGCATTTCGGTAATTTGCTGCTCATCGGGGGCTATTTTGCTAGGAAGGATCCAGCTTAAAGGGCCATACCTTAAAATAACTTTTAGTTCAGCAAAGGGTGTCAGACACCCAAAAACTTTTATTGTTCCGGGTGAATTCAGGAACTTGTGACGCACCGGCGATGACTGCCAGGGGGTATTTTGCATAAGTAGCGGGTGTTTTGGTAACTTTCCCCCTTTAAAATTTTTCCTGATATATTTGGTATATAATTTACGTAATACATTTAAAAACTTGACTTTAAAGCGGTTTTGAGGTCTTGGGGGTGTAGGGGCCATCGGGGGGTATATTGCTATATAACCACGTTGGCGCTAAATTCAGTGAGAACTAGCGTAATTAAGCGTTCGGAGTGGTGGGAAGTGAGGATTTGTTTTAATACATTGAAATAATGACTGTTCCCAACCCATTCTGGTCGCACCCAAAGGCCCACTACGGTCCCACTTTGCATGACACGTCCGCACAAGCAACATACATTTTCAACGCTCACAACCGGTCAAAGCATGCACGCTCAAGTAACGTGACCAAGCCTCATGACGCTTCGACCGTCGTACTTCGCACGTTGTCCATCGACGCGCCATGACACTTGCCCAAGGAAGTTGGCCTCGGCCTCCCCCTTGGGGTCGGCCTCGGCCTCGGCCTCCCCCTTGTGGCTTAGCACCTTCACTTCTCTTCAAGAGGCCTTGCATCCTTCGCGACGCCCTTCGCCCATCATCCAGACATCAACCTCGCGACGTCCGTCGTGCATCACCTTACGGACGTTCGTACATCAACCTCGCGACGTCCGTCCTGCAACAACCTCTCGTCGCCCGGACACAACTCCGCGACCCCCGTCGCCCGGACACAACTCCGCGACCCCCGTCGCCCGGACACAACTCCGCGACCCCGTCGCCCGGACACAACTCCGCGACCCCCGTCGCCCGGACAGAACTCCGCGACCCCGTCGCCCGGACACAACTCCGCGACCCCCGTCGCCCGGACACAACTCCGCGACCCCCGTCGCCCGGACACAACTCCGCGACCACGTCGCCCGGACACAACTCCGCGACCCCCGTCGCCCGGACACAACTCCGCGACCCCGTCGCCCGGACACAACTCCGCGACCCCCGTCGCCCAGACATAACTCCGCGACGCTCATCATCCGTCGCCCGGACGTCGTCTTCATGACCCCCGTCACCGACGTCTGGGCGTCACACTCCAACACTTCGCCGCGCCCGTGCGCCGCGCCGCTGATACAGCCGTGCCCCCAGGCTCTCTGTCACACTACCGTGCCCCCGGCCCCATAAGCACTTTGTCGCGCCCATGCGCCACCATTGACACCAACGTGCCCCCGGCACCTTACGCACTCTGTCGCGCCCATGCGCCACCATTGACACAAACATGCCCTCGGCACCTTACGCACTTCATCGCGCCCATGCGCCACAATCATGTCATCATGCCCCCGGGCACCTTACTCACTTCATCGCGCCCATGCGCCACAATCATGTCATCATGCCCCCGGGCACCACACTCATTCATCACACCATGCGCACCTTGCCTTGGTCATGGAACATGCTTCAACCCACTCTCCGGAGTGTACATCATCCGCGGGGATAGGCGACTCCTCCGGGACACTATCTCTGCCAGGGAGCTCTTCAACTCCCCTTCCGCCAGGTAGACGGCTCCTCCGGGATGCTACCTCGGCCAGTCGGGTAGACGGCTCCTCCGGGATGCTACCTTGACATGCTCCGAGTGCTCCGGCACAAGGACTCACCCGCGGGGATAGGCGACTCCTCCGGGACACTATCTCTGCCAGGGAGCTCTTCAACTCCCCTTCCGCCAGGTAGACGGCTCCTCCGGGATGCTACCTCGGCCAGTCGGGTAGACGGCTCCTCCGGGATGCTACCTTGACATGCTCCGAGTGCTCCGGCATAAGGACTCACCCGCGGGGATAGGCGACTCCTCCGGGACACTATCTCTGCCAGGGAGCTCTTCAACTCCCCTTCCGCCAGGTAGACGGCTCCTCCGGGATGCTACCTCGGCCAGTCGGGTAGACGGCTCCTCCGGGATGCTACCTTGACATGCTCCGAGTGCTCCGGCATAAGGACTCACCCGCGGGGATAGGCGACTCCTCCGGGACACTATCTCTGCCAGGGAGCTCTTCAACTCCCCTTCCGCCAGGTAGACGGCTCCTCCGGGATGCTACCTTGGCCGGCCGGGTAGACGGCTCCTCCGGGATGCTACTTTGGCCTGCGGAATAGACGACTCCTCCGGGACACTATCTCCGTCAGGGTGCCTGCGTGACTGGCCTACGTGCTCCGGAACTGGGGGCTTGCGTCGGCACCCCTAGGGACTATGACCCCCGGGTCACTTCGAGACGGGAGCAGGTCTTCGGAGGGCATCGCGCCTAGTTCACCTGGCAGTTGGGCGTCGGGTCTTCCCCACCGCTGTCAGGCCTGTGGGACTCCGCAAGGGCTTGGATTGGAGGCTAGATCAAGGGGTTTCTCTGGCCGCAACGACGTTGTGGGAGCCAGTCTTTCCAGACAGACAGAGCGACGCTGTGAAGAGCAGGCCGGTTGAATATGCGATCCGACAGTCCGTGGAGCACCGGCATCTGTGGACCCCCCGGTGACGTGTCACTCCCGGGGAGCACCACGTGTCGGTTTATGACATCATCATCTCAATCTCTATAAATAGAGGTCTTGAGAATTCATTTGAAAGAGAAAAAAAGAGAAGAACATTTTGGACATTTTCACTTTCTCACTCTAGAATTCTAGAGAGAGAAACATACAGCACCCTGACTCTGGACCTAAGCATCGAACTGTGACTGTCATCGCGTATTCATCTCGCGCTATCGCCCTCGCAGCACTGCCACCCTCGAGTTCTGTCTGGGAAGCCCTTGGTCTCTGCCCTTGTTCCACCCTTGCTGTGTCTCACATCAACATACTTGGAAGCTGACGCGGACTGCAGCCTTTGTGGCACCTCCACGTAAGCTCGAACCCACTTTCCTTGGCATCATTTTGGCGACTCTGCTGGGGAGGTGAGCATCGTATTGCAGTCTGCCTATCTTCCACACTCAGCAACCATGGCTTAGCAACGAAGGGCTACCAGGACTAACAGTCACAACCTCAACCCAGCCATTCAATGAAGTTCCATTTTCCAGACTTAGAAAATTTTCAAGTTATATTGCTCTTGCACAAGTCTCTTGATATCACCCTTCATGCCATCATCCACTCCCTTGGGAGCTTCACCCATTCTCAATCCCTTCGGCCTCACATTGCAATGACTTGGTACGTGGTGCGCGGGGTGGCTCGAGCCGCGCTACTACGGTCGCATCATCATCCTGCATTCACTTTTCCAACACTTAGAAAAAAATTTCATTTTTTCGCAACCGGTCATCGATGATCATCCTCAGTGGTCTCCCTCAGCATCCTTGTCTCAGCCCAACACTTAGAAAAATTTTCATTTTTTTCGCAACCGGTGATCAATGACCACCCTCAACGGCCTCCCCTTAGCATCCTTGCCCGAACTCAAAAAAAAAAATTTCAACACTTAGAAAAATTTTCAAGTTTTTCATCTCCCCACATGCTCCCCACATTCATGCTCTCATCACTCTCCCTCTCACACCTTTACTCTTCTCCCTCACCATCCAACACCCCATCACCATTTTCCCCACTTCATAAACAACTTCTCTCTTATGAAAAATACTTCATCTTCTCCCATTCCATTTCTCTCACTCTCATCTTGCAATTGTGAAAATCTTCTTGGGGGCTCCCTCTTTAGGGCTGCCCAAAAAAAAAAAAAAATATTATTTTATTATTATTTTATTCGAATTTGAATTTGAATTTCAAAAAAAATCTGACTAACCCTACCCGCGAACCCGAACCGACCCGCGAGCCCCGACCTGCGCCCATTCCCTCTCTGTGGTGTACCCGACCCAACCCGAATCCAGACCCGTTTTACCCGAGAAACCCTAATTTTTTTCTAAACCCTAATTTTTTTCCCCATCTCTTTCTCTTCTTCTTCTTCGCGCCGCCCAGCCCCTTGCGGCGCCGCCAAGCACACTTCGGCCTCCACGGCCCATCGCCTCCGCCGACCCTCGGCCTCGCCCCCACCTCCCTCTCTCCTCCCTTCTCTCCCCCGCCTCTCCTCCCGCCCTCGGCCTCGCGCCGCGGCACACCGCCGCCGCCGCCGCCCCTCTTCTTCCCCTTTCTTCTTCTTTCTTCTTCTTTCTTCTTTCTTCTTCTTCTCACCACACCGCCCCCCTTTCCCCTTCCTTCCTCCCTCCTCCCACGCCCCCCTCGGCCTTGGCCTTGTGGCGCCTCGGCCCTTCCTCATCCTCCATCTCCCTCACCCCCAAACTCCCTTCCCACCCTCGGCCTCGGCCGCCACCGCCCCCTTCCTCTCTCCCCTTCTCCCCTTTCCTACGCCGCCCACCCCTCGGCCTCGGCCTCGGCCCAGCCAACCTCCCCGCCCCTCTCCTTCCCCCCTCCCTCCTTCCCCTTTCCCCTTCCTCCCTTCCCCCTCGGCCTCGACCCCGCCCCCTCCATCCCTCCTTCCACCCTCGGCCTCGCGCCTTCACCCACCACCGCCGCCCCCTCGGCCTCGGCCTCCATCCATCTCCTTCCCCCTCCTCTTCTCTTCCCCCCCGCCCCTAGCCCACCACAAGCTCGGCCTCGGCCTTGGCCAAGTGGCCTTGGTCGGCCTCGGCCTCGGCCTCGGCCTCGGCCTCGGCCTCGCGGCCTTGGTCGGCCGGCCTTCGCTCTCCATCCCCATACCCTCTCCCCATCCTTTCCCCATGGCCGAACCTCCCTCCCCATTCCACCTTCACCCACATTCAACCTTCACCTTTCACACATGAAAATCTTCCATGCCCACTTCGGCCTCCACCACCAAGGCCACTCTTCGGCTTCATACCACACCAAGCATGCCAAAAAAAAAAAAACCCATCATGACGACCAACGCGCGCCTCGCGTCCAACTTCTTCACTTCGGTCACAACACCCAAGTCCACCCCGCCACCTTTGAACTTCTCAACTTCACATCATGGCCGACATCCAAGGCTGGCAACTAAAAAAAAAAAAAAAATTTTTGTCGCCCGTCGTCCGGACGTCAACTCCGCGACGCCCGTCGCCCGTCGTCCGGACGTCAACTCCGCGACGCCCGTCGTCCGGACGTCAACTCCGCGACGCCCGTCGCCCGTCGTCCGGACGTCAACTCCGCGACCCCCGTCGCCCGTCGTCCGGACGTCAACTCCGCGACCCCTGTCGCCCGTCGTGGACTGCCCCTGCATCGCGACGCTCGATCGCGCACATCACGCCCCTACACATTTCATACTTTTTACACTTAGTTTTTTTTGCAAATTTGATCACATCCCATGTGACAACGTCCTCCGACATCAACATCCATGCTAGGTGGTGCGCGAGGTAGCTCGAACCACTTACTCCTACTCTTTGATCGAAGCTCGTCGTCCGTCGACCGTCGTCCGGACGTCGTCTACGCGACCCTCGTCGCCAGCGCCCGTGCGCCGTCTCCGCGACCCTCGTCGCCCGTCGCCCTGGTGACGTCTCCGCGACACTCGTCGCTCGTCGCCCGGGCGCCGTTTACATGCTCGCACCCTTGCGCCCTATCATCATGCCCTTGTGTCAACACCCAAGCATCCCAAGGCTTTCGTAGGTGGTGCACGAGGTGGCTCGAGCCACCTACTCTTCATCATCATGCATTGACAACCTCAACAACACTCCAGCCAAACAACATAAAATATTCCTAAGTGTTTATGCGTGCGGTGCCCGCTCGGGTTACCCCTCCGCGCACACCCCACGCAGGGGGCTTATGTTCCCAACCCATTCTGGTCGCACCCAAAGGCCCACTACGGTCCCACTTTGCATGACACGTCCGCACAAGCAACATACATTTTCAACGCTCACAACCGGTCAAAGCATGCACGCTCAAGTAACGTGACCAAGCCTCATGACGCTTCGACCGTCGCACTTCGCACGTTGTCCATCGACGCGCCATGACACTTGCCCAAGGAAGTTGGCCTCGGCCTCCCCCTTGGGGTCGGCCTCGGCCTCGGCCTCCCCCTTGGGGTCGGCCTCGGCCTCGGCCTCCCCCTTGTGGCTTAGCACCTTCACTTCTCTTCAAGAGGCCTTGCATCCTTCGCGACGCCCTTCGCCCATCATCCAGACATCAACCTCGCGACGTCCGTCGTGCATCACCTTACGGACGTTCGTACATCAACCTCGCGACGTCCGTCGTGCATCACCTTACGGACGTTCGTACATCAACCTCGCGACGTCCGTCCTGCAACAACCTCTCGTCGCCCGGACACAACTCCGCGACCCCCGTCGCCCGGACACAACTCCGCGACCCCCGTCGCCCGGACACAACTCCGCGACCCCGTCGCCCGGACACAACTCCGCGACCCCCGTCGCCCGGACACAACTCCGCGACCCCGTCGCCCGGACACAACTCCGCGACCCCCGTCGCCCGGACACAACTCCGCGACCCCCGTCGCCCGGACACAACTCCGCGACCACGTCGCCCGGACACAACTCCGCGACCCCCGTCGCCCGGACACAACTCCGCGACCCCGTCGCCCAGATACAACTCCACGACGCTCATCATCCGTCGCCCGGACGTCGTCTTCATGACCCCCGTCACCGACGTCTGGGCGTCACACTCCAACACTTCGCCGCGCCCGTGCGCCGCGCCGCTGATACAGCCGTGCCCCCAGGCTCTCTGTCACACTACCGTGCCCCCGGCCCCATAAGCACTTTGTCGCGCCCATGCGCCACCATTGACACCAACGTGCCCCCGGCACCTTACGCACTCTGTCGCGCCCATGCGCCACCATTGACACAAACATGCCCTCGGCACCTTACGCACTTCATCGCGCCCATGCGCCACAATCATGTCATCATGCCCCCGGGCACCTTACTCACTTCATCGCGCCCATGCGCCACAATCATGTCATCATGCCCCCGGGCACCACACTCATTCATCACACCATGCGCACCTTGCCTTGGTCATGGAACATGCTTCAACCCACTCTCCGGAGTGTACATCATCCGCGGGGATAGGCGACTCCTCCGGGACACTATCTCTGCCAGGGAGCTCTTCAACTCCCCTTCCGCCAGGTAGACGGCTCCTCCGGGATGCTACCTCGGCCAGTCGGGTAGACGGCTCCTCCGGGATGCTACCTTGACATGCTCCGAGTGCTCCGGCACAAGGACTCACCCGCGGGGATAGGCGACTCCTCCGGGACACTATCTCTGCCAGGGAGCTCTTCAACTCCCCTTCCGCCAGGTAGACGGCTCCTCCGGGATGCTACCTCGGCCAGTCGGGTAGACGGCTCCTCCGGGATGCTACCTTGACATGCTCCGAGTGCTCCGGCATAAGGACTCACCCGCGGGGATAGGCGACTCCTCCGGGACACTATCTCTGCCAGGGAGCTCTTCAACTCCCCTTCCGCCAGGTAGACGGCTCCTCCGGGATGCTACCTCGGCCAGTCGGGTAGACGGCTCCTCCGGGATGCTACCTTGACATGCTCCGAGTGCTCCGGCATAAGGACTCACCCGCGGGGATAGGCGACTCCTCCGGGACACTATCTCTGCCAGGGAGCTCTTCAACTCCCCTTCCGCCAGGTAGACGGCTCCTCCGGGATGCTACCTTGGCCGGCCGGGTAGACGGCTCCTCCGGGATGCTACCTTGGCCTGCGGAATAGACGACTCCTCCGGGACACTATCTCCGTCAGGGTGCCTGCGTGACTGGCCTACGTGCTCCGGCACTGGGGGCTTGCGTCGGCACCCCTAGGGACTATGACCCCCGGGTCACTCCGAGACGGGAGCAGGTCTTCGGAGGGCATCGCGCCTAGTTCACCTGGCAGTTGGGCGTCGGGTCTTCCCCACCGCTGCCAGGCCTGTGGGACTCCGCAAGGGCTTGGATTGGAGGCTAGATCAAGGGGGTTCTCTGGCCACACCGACGTTGTGGGAGCCAGTCTTTCCAGACAGACAGAGCGACGCTGTGAGGAGCAGGCCGGTTGAATATGCGATCCGACAGTCCGTGGAGCACCGGCACCCGTGGACCCCCCGGTGACGTGTCACTCCCGGGGAGCGCCACGTGTCGGTTTATGACATCATCATCTCAATCTCTATAAATAGAGGTCTTGAGAATTCATTTGAAAGAGAAAAAAAGAGAAGAACATTTTGGACATTTTCACTTTCTCACTCTAGAATTCTAGAGAGAGAAACATACAGCACCCTGACTCTGGACCTAAGCATCGGACTGTGACTGTCATCGTGTATTCATCTCGCGCTATCGCCCTCGCAGCACTGCCACCCTCGAGTTCTGTCTGGGAAGCCCTTGGTCTCTGCCCTTGTTCCACCCTTGCTGTGTCTCACATCAACATACTTGGAAGCTGACGCGGACTGCAGCCTTTGTGGCACCTCCACGTAAGCTCGAACCCACTTTCCTTGGCATCAATGACTATTGCTAATGTGTTGGTAAGCTAGGTTAAAGATCCAGGAATGTAGTTTTGGAATGTAAATATTATGGACGCTAAGTTGGTTTACGATTATATTTTGTTCTTAGAGATATGGATTTCAACCCCGGACCTCATGATACATCAATCCTATACGATGACGATGACCACGTCGCGAGGCACGTATTTGACGGTGTCGATAGGGGTGTTTTGGAAACAATTCAAACCACAAGAGGAATTGAAGAGTGGGTACTAAACGAGGAACAAAAAGCCCTTATACACGGTCAAAATTTAAGCCTGTTCACCGATTGCGGGAAATGGTATCGACACGACGATTGCCTTATATCCACTCTAGTTGAACGATGGAGGAGCGAGACGAACTCATTTCATTTCCGGTTTGGTGAAATGACTATTACGTTAGAGGACGTCGGATATATACTTGGAATCCCATGTCACGGCAGACCCGTTACTCTGAGCGTGCCATCTGCATCCGTAGCGAATATGGCTAGGCATTATTTTCCGGGAATTCCAAGGGCAGCTCTTACAACAAACGGCGTCAAGCTTAAATGGCTGAGAGAGCAGTATGGCGTGCTACCGGATGAATACACTCGTCATGATTTCGTGACGTATACGAGGGCATACCTTCTGTATATTATTGGAGCCATATTACTTCCGACGCATTCGAAAAACACGGTGCATCCGAAGTATATGGTGTTATTGGAGGATCTTGACGAGGTATACTCGTATTCGTGGGGTTCAGCTGTCCTTGCGCACCTATATCGAGCACTGCATAAGGCTACGAGAAACGGTGCCAAGTCCATTGCCGCCTGCCTGACTCTATTACAGGTATGAGCATTTATTTTCTTACCCGGATCCTTAGTCAATATATTCTGGATTCATTACTAATTCCATATAATGTTTGCGTTCACAGGTTTGGTCTTACGAGAGGCTACCCACGGGTCGTCCACAACCGTTGGTAGATTCCGATGAGACGTGGCCTAGGGTGTGGGCCTGGGGGCCTCCGACCAACCGGAGGAGGAGACGGGTAGACCCTCACACCATCTACAGTTCTATCGGGGGGAACTAGAGATGCTGGATGCATACCAGGTGACGTGGCAGCCATATGACAAGGTGATGCATCTGTTGGATGAGTTGTGTTGGCAACTTCCGGTGTCGTACGTGCTTGCAGGTTTGGTTCGGGTGCCGCTCATTCACTTCGAAGAATGTGAGTTTCAGATGCCCGATCGAGCTATGAAGCAAGCTGGCTGTCCACAAGGGATTCCGAAACCCGCTGTAGACATGCGGCCATACAGGGGTGGTCGAGGGCCGAACTTCGAGGTGGCTAATGCCTTGACTGTGTTGGGTGACGAGGTGCAACAATGGAATACCTGGCAGGAAACGTATGACAGCCTTGTATCGCTGAAGCACGACGGCATCTGTACTGAGGACTACTTACAGTGGTTTCTCAGGGTGACGCGCACGAGGGTGAATCGCCCTTCCCAGGTGAAGGAGACATCGTATGCGCCACGTGAGGTCTATGACCAGTTCTGGGCATTGGCCATTGTAAGTCATGCTAGTGTTGTTTGATAATTTATTTGCGCACGCGTATCGACCATCAAATGAAATGATTAGCCATATTTTCTATGCATGTTTTTTAGGTTGACCAGGCCACTGACGTGTTCAAGCAGCTGGAGTCGTTTGACTGGTTTGTCGCGCAGGCTCCTGACAATATCAAGAGGTCCATTGAGAGGTACAAGACTGATGTTCAAAACTTTAGTCTTGCGTACCGGGGTTACCAAGGGGAGCCGTCTAGTCACCCTCCTCCTGACGCTTACGACTATCAGCCCCAGAGTCAGGTGTGGGAGCCGTCTAGTCGCCCTCGTCCTGACGCGTACGACTACCGAACTTCGAGTCAGGTGTGGGAGCCGTATAGTCGCCCTCCTCCTGACGCATACGACTCTCAGTGCCAGAGTCAGGTTCCCCAAGTAGGAATCCATGCCTCGCGCCCAAGCTTCCGGTCGAACAAAGGACAAGCGACGAAGCCATTGAGGCCGGAGAAGATGGGTTGGATCGACCGGCACTACTTCGGGCATGAGCCTGTCAATTCAACAGACTTCCCTCTTGGGACACTCCTAGGTCATTCGGATATCAGAATGTTGGCGCCGGAGACAGATCTTTCAAACTTTGTCATGAACGCTTACATAGATCTGCTCCGGATTAGAGAGCATCATTTTAACCGTTCTGAATACTGTAAGCTTAACATGTATCCCACTCATTTTGTGGAATTAGCGATCCGGGAATTCCATGAATGGAGGCAAGGGGGCAACATGAGTAATTGGAAACCAGGTCGAAACGTGTTATGCATGATGAACGCAGAGTATCAATGTCCCGCTGCTGATGCGAACCTTATCATGATACCTTGTCTTCATGGGCACCACTGGTTCCTATTAGTTCTCCATCCAGCGTTCAGAACGGTTCACATATACGATAGCCTAAGGGAGGACGAGCCTGGACAGCTGCTGGCACAGATGTACAACGACTACATCACTTTAGTGGTTAGTTTTTATTTTTTGACCTTGGCTCATAGTATATTGTTGTTGTTTCATAGGCTTGATTCTCGATTTTATTGTTGGATGCAGACTACTGTCCTCTCGCTAGCGTGCGGACGGCCACGGGGGGAGCCTTGGACGGTCGTGATGATAAAGGACCGACCAAAGCAATATAACGGTAACGATTGCGGGATTTACGTCCTCAAGTACATGGACTACATTGCTCGCTCGGAAGTGCTCAAACACTCCTCGTGGACTAGGAAGGATGCCTTGACGTTTAGGTATAGGATAGCCTGGGAGCTGAAAAAGAATGAAGCCAGACGACTTCATTACCATTATCCTGACGTGCGTGGCTAGCTGCTGTGATGTTACAAAAAACTGTACCAAAAAGAAATGTACATAATTTTTCGCATGCTATGAATTTGGCGCTAAAATGTGCGCGAATATACAGTTCATATGACGCATTCGAAAAAATAACGTAATTGGTTTTTCGCCGAAATACATAAGAATGGGCTAACTAGCGCGCCTCATGTGCAATGAGCGAAAAAAGTGACAAAAAAATTTACAAGATTTTTCGAACGTTATGAATTGGCCCCTAAAGTGTGCCCGAATAGGCCCTTCATAGGAAAACCCAAAAAATAACGTTTCTCGTTTTTCGCCGAAATACATAAGAATGGGCTAACTAGCGCGCCTCATGTGCAATGAGCGAAAAAAAAGTGACAAAAAAAATTTATAAGATTTTTCGAACGTTATGAATTGGCCCCTAAAGTGTGCCCGAATAGGCCCTTCATAGGAAACCCCAAAACATAACGTTTCTCGTTTTTCGTCGAAATACATAAGAATGGGCTAACTAGCGCGCCTCATGTGCAATGAGCGAAAAAAAAGTGACAAAAAAATTTACAAGATTTTTCGAACGTTATGAATTGGCCCCTAAAGTGTGCCCGAATAGGCCCTTCATAGGAAAACCCAAAAAATAACGTTTCTCGTTTTTCGCCGAAATACATAAGAATGGGCTAACTAGCGCGCCTCATGTGCAATGAGCGAAAAAAAAGTGACAAAAAAATTTACAAGATTTTTCGAACGTTATGAATTGGCCCGGAAAGTGTGCCCGAATAGGCCCTTCATAGGAAACCCCCAAAAAATAACGTGTCTCGTTTTTCGCCGAAATACATAAGAATGGGCTAACTAGCGCGCCTCATGTGCAATGAGCGAAAAAAAGTGACAAAAAAATTTACAAGATTTTTCGAACGTTATGAATTGACCCCTAAAGTGTGCCCGAATAGGCCCTTCATAGGAAAACCCAAAAAATAACGTGTCTCGTTTTTCGCCGAAATACATAAGAATGGGCTAACTAGCGCGCCTCATGTGCAACGAGCGAAAAAAAAGTGACAAAAAAATTTACAAGATTTTTCGAACGTTATGAATTGGCCCCTAAAGTGTGCCCGAATAGGCCCTTCATAGGAAAACCAAAAAAATAACGTGTCTCGTTTTTCGCCGAAATACATAAGAATGGGCTAACTAGCGCGCCTCATGTGCAACGAGCGAAAAAAAAGTGACAAAAAAATTTACAAGATTTTTCGAACGTTATGAATTGGGCCCTAAAGTGTGCCCGAATAGGCCCTTCATAGGAAAACCTAAAAAATAACGTTTCTCGTTTTTCGCCGAAATACATAAGAATGGGCTAACTAGCGCGCCTCATGTGCAATGAGCGAAAAAAAAGTGACAAAAAAAATTTATAAGATTTTTCGAACGTTATGAATTGGCCCCTAAAGTGTGCCCGAATAGGCCCTTCATAGGAAAACCCAAAAAATAACGTTTCTCGTTTTTCGCCGAAATACATAAGAATGGGCTAACTAGCGCGCCTCATGTGCAATGAGCGAAAAAAAAGTGACAAAAAAATTTACAAGATTTTTCGAACGTTATGAATTGGCCCCTAAAGTGTGCCCGAATAGGCCCTTCATAGGAAAACCCAAAAAATAACGTTTCTCGTTTTTCGCCGAAATACATAAGAATGGGCTAACCAGCGCGCCTCATGTGCAATGAGCGAAAAAAAAGTGACAAAAAAATTTACAAGATTTTTCGAACGTTATGAATTGGCCCGGAAAGTGTGCCCGAATAGGCCCTTCATAGGAAACCCCCAAAAAATAACGTGTCTCGTTTTTCGCCGAAATACATAAGAATGGGCTAACTAGCGCGCCTCATGTGCAATGAGCGAAAAAAAGTGACAAAAAAATTTACAAGATTTTTCGAACGTTATGAATTGACCCCTAAAGTGTGCCCGAATAGGCCCTTCATAGGAAAACCCAAAAAATAACGTGTCTCGTTTTTCGCCGAAATACATAAGAATGGGCTAACTAGCGCGCCTCATGTGCAACGAGCGAAAAAAAAGTGACAAAAAAATTTACAAGATTTTTCGAACGTTATGAATTGGCCCCTAAAGTGTGCCCGAATAGGCCCTTCATAGGAAAACCCAAAAAATAACGTGTCTCGTTTTTCGCCGAAATACATAAGAATGGGCTAACTAGCGCGCCTCATGTGCAACGAGCGAAAAAAAAACTGACAAAAAAATTTACAAGATTTTTCGAACGTTATGAAGTGGCCCCTAAAGTGTGCCCGAATAGGCCCTTCATAGGAAAACCCAAAAAATAACGTTTCTCGTTTTTCGCCGAAATACATAAGAATGGGCTAACTAGCGCGCCTCATGTGCAATGAGCGAAAAAAAAGTGACATAAAAAATTTACAAGATTTTTCGAACGTTATGAATTGGCCCCTAAAGTGTGCCCGAATAGGCCTTTCATAGGAAAACCCAAAAAATAACGTTTCTCGTTTTTCGCCGAAATACATAAGAATGGGCTAACTAGCGCGCCTCATGTGCAATGAGCGAAAAAAAAGTGACAAAAAAAATTACAAGATTTTTCGAAAGTTATGAAGTGGCCACTAAAGCGTGCCTAAAGTGCAATGAACAAAACAAATTACAAGATTTTTCGGAAGCTATGAATTGGGCGCTAAAGTGTGCGCGAATATGCCATTTGAAAAAATATCAATAATCCACAAATCAAATCACAAATTAAAGATTCAACAAACCAAATCACAAATTTAAACATTATAAAAGTTATTCGTTATACAACTGAAACATTTAAACAAACCAATGGTTTCATTTTTCCGGTGTACTGCATACACATGGGCTTTGCAGCCGGTACTCGGAAATGTGTCCCGTTTTCTTTGTCTTGTTGTCCCTTCGTCACTGATCCGAACGACCGGGGGTACATGCGGTGCTCCTCTATGACACTCAAATAGTCTTCCACAAATTTGAAACCTATCGTTTTTGAATATGCTTTATAGTATGCTTCAACTTCGTCCAGTGTTTGAAAAACTTGACCCAAGTAGGGTGGATCAGAACCTTCACAAAAATTATTTCCTCCAGTTGTATCCATATTTATACTGAAATCTAAAACATAAAAATTATATCATTCTCAACAAGTCATAGAATTAAATAAAAGAAGAATAAAAATTATCTAAAAGTTAATTGCTGGAAAAATTTGTAGGCAGGTAAAATTATCAAAATAGCCCCCGACGAGCGGCAAATTACCGAAATGCCCCTGGGGGTTCATTATCACCCTAACGTCCCAAATCAGCTTGAAAACAACCTTTCAGGTGCTTTGCTTACATTTCTGGACTAAGAAGTCCGTTGAAAAATTTAACGCTGCAAAATTACGAAAATACCCCCCTCGGGGCTGCGAATTACCAAAATGCCCCTGGCATCGTAAAATCTGAAAAGTGCTTTGAAACGGGATTTTAAGCAGGAAAAATCTAAAAAGTGCCTCAAAATGATATTTTACGCTTCCTAAGTTCATCCTTGATTTAAAAAGTATTTTACGGATCTTTCGCGCAAAAATCGCGAACCGGTGTCCGGATCGAACGCTTAAAAGGACGTTCTGCCAAAAAAATAGCTAACGGCTTCGGAATGGCGCGAATTCCTGGGGAATGAAACTTCCCAACATCCTAGGGTTCTCATAAAAGTTTCGCGCGAAATCGCGCTAGCTTGGTATTTTAAATTAGACTGCGAAGTTACAAGGTTCCCCGTATCAGTTAGCCCCTTAACAGTTTTTGAAAAAATCTGAAATTTTTACCTGATACAGATCTTTTGAAAATACCTAGGGTCTCTATTTTGAACTTTGGCAAAATCATGCTCTAGCTATTTTTTATAAATTCGTGAAAAACTGTCATTTTAAGGTGAACCGCAACTTCTTGTTGCAGTTTGGGGAGGGTGGGGCTTGGAGTGTAAAGACAATAAAGAAAAATGGAAAGAAGAAAGAAAGAAAAAAAAAGGGAAAGAAGAAAGAAAGAAAAAAAAGGGAAAGAAGAAAGAAAGAAAAAAAAAGGAAAGAAGAGAGAAGAAAAAGGAAAGTGGGGGCCACGGGGTGGGGGGCAAGGGGGGTGGGGGTCACGGAAGGCAGCCAACCGCATGTATTAGTTGCGGTTGGGCATTAATGCCCATTTTCTCGCGATATTTTGATTTTCTCGTGATATTTTGGTGAATTTCTCGTACCATTCGGGCCTTTTTCGTCCTTTTTCGCCTTCTTTCCGTCCACGTGGCCAACCGCTGCTCTTACCTGCGGTTCGGTGGGAAAATTGTTATTTTCCCACCGGTCGATGGGGATCGGCCCCCTATATATATATGTACATATATATATATATATACATATATATATGTATATAGGGAAAAGCGAATACATTGCTAGCCTTAGGCAAGGCTAGGCAACTTGCCTAAGGCTAATCCCGATACTACGTAGTTTTGATTAAATTTTCATAATTCTTTCGTTTCCTTTTCTTTCTCCCTCCCACGCCAGATTGCCGGCCTCCGTAACCGGCCAGCCTCCATTGCCAGCGAAGGTCAGGCAAAGCTCTAACTCTCTAACCTACAATTTATTCTTAGAGCAAATACGTACCTAATTTGCAAAAAAAAAAAAGAACCGGATCAATGAACTGTAAATCTGAATCCGCGGGTTCATCTAATCACAGCAAAATCTTAAAGCAGGAAGAAAGCTATGTGGTCCATTTGCAGATGAAAGAGCATATATGCATATTCACATGAATAAGATCATCAATTGTTCATTCCAGATTTTTATGTGAATCTGGGTAATGGGTAGGCTTCAAATACACACAGACGACATGGAACCCAGAATCCCACCACTGCAACATCCCCACCTCTGCCTCCTGCCCTCTACCTCCACCTACCTCCCTCTACCTACATCCTGTCGGCCTGCCACCTCTTTCTCTGGCCTATCGATTCACTTTTACATGATTCCATGGAAATGAACCAATAGCTTTTTTAATTCAGGTTTGTCAGCACCCATTTGATCGAATCAACATTTTTTTATCCATTCAATTGTTTGGTTTTAATCAAATGTTTTATGGTTGTATGGGGTCAAAGTTAATGTTGGGTATTTGAATTTGCATGGTGTGATGATAATGATTGATTATGTCGATAATGGTGAAGTTTCGGAGGAAGAACGGTGGAGATTCGGAAGTGAAAGAGAAGGAGGGTGGAAGCAGGAGATGAAAGGTGGAGGCCTAGATCTTTGATGAGGGTCACCGTAGACGAAAGAAAAGGATGAGAAAAACTGGACTTATGGACGGCAGAGGGTGGAAGCAGGAGATGAAAGGTGGAGGCCTAGATCTTTGATGAGGGTCACCGTAGACGAAAGAAAAGGATGAGAAAAACTGGACTTATGGACGGCGGAGGCCAGCAAGAGGAGGAACGCGGGTGGCGGCGGTAGATTTGGTGGGTCGCCGGCAGTGGAATTGGAGGGTCGCCGGAGATGGAGGCTAGGTTGCCATGGAAGGTGGGCAAAATCTGAGATAGGAGAGAGTGGAAGTCAATAATGGAGAAGGAAGAGTGGAGAAAGAAAATTTATTTATTAACAAAAACTACGTAGTTTTGGGTATTAGCCTTAGGCAAGTTGCCTAAGGTTAGCAATATATTCGTTATTCCCATGTATACATATATATATACATATATATATATATATATGTATATATATATGTATACACATATATATATACATATACATATATATATATATATATATATGTATACACATATTTATATACACATATGTACATATATATGTACACACATATATATATACATATATATATATATATACATATATATATATATATATATATATATATATATATATATACCGGGGTTCGCTACACACCCACCGGTGGGAATTTTTTTTTTCCACCCAATTGCTTGACAGTCGAGCGATTGGTTAAAAAAAAAAAAAAAAAAAAAAGACGGCTGGACTGGGCCATTTATGGCCAAAAGGGGCAAAAGGGGTAATGATTGGCATTGGGCCAATCGCTCCGATTGCCTGTGGCCCAATGGCCTTTTTTGCCTACCCCCACCTCTCTTCCCCCACGTGTCCCCACCCCCTCCCTTGGCCCCCCCCTCCCCCTTCGGGGCAGTCACCCGAATTTCCCCTTGGCCCCAACCCCTCTTCCCCCTCCCCACTTGTTTATTTCCCCCCACCCCCCTCCCCACTTGTCCAAATTTTTTCCCAGACCCCCACCCCATTCCCCACTTGTCCAATTTTTTCCCTAGACCCCCACCCCCCCTTCGGCAGACCTTCTTCCCTCCAATTTGCTTGTTTGTTTTGGCCCCCCCCCTCCCACGGCTCACTTTACTGCTGATAAAAAACATCTTCCCCCGAATTATTTCTTACACTCTCATCAGTCTCCCTATCTCACCTACATAATTTCCACAACAATACGAGCGAAAATAAATTTACGCTAGAAGATCGGTGGATAACCGCTAGAAGAAGATCGGTGGATTTCTTCGTCATTTTTTTCAAGTCAAAACAAGTAAGTATTTTGAATTTTCTTATAATTCAATGTTTATTTAAATTGTTGTTACGCTTAAATTGTTCTTACCATAGCCTAAAATTCGTGTTTAGGGCGTCAAAATTACGTTTTTACAAATCGGGGTATTACATTCGAAAGATTCGAAAATAGCGATTTTTTAGGCCGTCAAAATTATGATTTTTCACGAATTTATAAAAAATATCTAGAGCTAGATTTTGCCAAAGTGCAAAAAAGAGACCCTAGTTATTTTTAAAATATCTGTATCAGGTAAAACTTTCAGATTTTTTCAAATACTGGAAAGGGGTTAACTGATACGCGCAACCTTGTAACTTCGCAGTGTAATTTAAAATATCAAGCTAGCGCGGTTTCGCGTGAAATTTTTTTGAGAGCCCTAGGATGTTGGAAAGTTCCATTCCCCATGAATTCGGGGCATTCCGAAGCCGGTTGCAACTTTTTGCCGAACGAGCTTTTAAGCGCTCGATCCGGACATCGGTTCGGGATTTTTTGACAAAAAATCCCTAAAATGCTTTTTAGACCAAGGATGAACTCAGCAACCTTAGAATAGCGTCTTAAATCACTTTTGAGATTTTTCCCGATGCCAGGGGGCATTTTGGTAATTCGCCGCCCGATAGGTGTATTTTCGTAATTTACACTGTCAACTTTTTCGAGCGTCAATACTGTCCGTAAATGTAAGCACACCCTAGCGAAGGCTGGGAAGTGCCATTCCCCAGGAATCCGGGCCATTCCGAAGCCGGTAGCAATTTCTTGCCGAACGGGCTTTTAAGCGCTCGATCCGGACACCGGTTCGGGATTTTTTGACGAAAAATCCCTAAAATACTTTTTAGATCAAGGATGAACTCAGCATCCTTGGAATAGCGTCTTAAAGCACGTTTGAGATTTTTCCCGATGCCAGGGGCATTTTCGTAATTCGCCGCCCGAGAGGGGTATTCTCGTAATTTTACGCTTTCAACTTTTTCGAACGTCTTTTCAGTCCGTAAATGTAAGCACACCCTAGCGAAGGCTGGGAAGTGCCATTCCCCAGGAATCCGGGCCATTCCGAAGCCGGTAGCAATTTCTTGCCGAACAGGCTTTTAAGCGCTCGATCCGGACACCGGTTCGGGAATTTTTGACGAAAAATCCCTAAAATGCTTTCTAGATCAAGGATGGACTCAGCAACCTTAGAATAGCGTCTTAAAGCACTTTTGAGATTTTTCCCGATGCCAGGGCCATTTTGGTAATTCGCCGCCCGAGAGGGGTATTTTCGTAATTTTGCCCCTTTCAACTTTTTCGAATGACTGCTCAGTCCGTAAATGTAAGCAAACCCTAGAGAAGGCGGCTAGGGTTATTAAGCGTTCGGAGTCGTTGGAAGTGAGGAATGGTTTTCATACATTAAAGTAATGATTTAATGACTATTGTTATTGCGTTGGTAAGCTAGGTTAACGATTCAGTTACAGTTTTGGAATGTAAATATTATGGACGCTAAGTTAATGTACGATTATAATTTGTTCTTACAGATATGGATTTCAACCCTGGACCTCATGATACATCAATCCTATACGATGACGATGACCACGTCGCGAGGCACGTATTTAACGGTGTCGATAGGGGTGTTTTGGAAACACGTCAAAGCACAAGTGGCCATTCCGAGTGGGTACTGAATGAGGAACAAATAGAACTACTGCGAGATCAAAATTTGACGGTGTTCACCGATTGCGGGATTTGGGCTCGGCACGACGATTGCCTTATATCTGCTCTAGTTGAACGATGGAGGGGCGAGACGAACTCATTTCACTTCCGGTTTGGTGAAATGACTATTACATTAGAGGACGTTGGATTTATACTTGGAATCCCATGTCACGGTAGACCCATTACTTCGAGTAATGGGTCTGCATCCATAGCGAAGATGGCTATGCAGTATTTTCCGGGAATTCCAAGGGAAGCTCTTACAACCAACGGCATAAAACTTAAATGGCTGAGAGAGCAGTACGGCGAGCTACCGGATGAATACACTCCTCATGATTTTTCGGTGTATACGAAGGCATTCCTTTTGTATATTATTGGATCTATATTACTTCCGACGCAAAAGAAAAACACGGTGCATCCGAAGTATATGGTGTTCTTGGAGGATCTTGGGGAGGTATACTCGTATTCGTGGGGTTCAGCTGTCCTTGCGCACCTATATCGAGCATTGCACAAAGCTACGAGAAAGGGTGCCAAGTCCATTGCCGCCTGCATCACTCTGTTACAGGTTTGAGCATTAATATTCTTCGTTGACGTGCCAATATATTCGTGATTAATAACTAATTCCATATTATGTTTGCATTCACAGGTTTGGTCTTACGAGAGGCTACCCACGGGTCGTCCACAGCCCGTAGCTGATTCCGATGAGACGTGGCCTAGGGTGTGGGCCTGGGGGCCTAGGCCCAGACGGACTAAACGGGTAGACCCTCACCACAATCTAATGTTCTATCGGGGGGAACTAGATATGATGGATGCATCCCTGGTGACGTGGCAGCCATATGGGAAGGTGATGCATCGGTTGGATGAGACGTGTTGGCAACTGCCGGTGTCGTACGTGCTGGCAGGTTTGGTTCGGGTGCCACTTATTCATTTCGAAGTATGTGAGTTTCAGATGCCCGATCGAGCTATGAAGCAAGCTGGCTGTCCACAAGGGATTCCAAAACTCGCTGTAGACATGCGGCCATACAGGGGTGGTCGAGGGCCGAACTTCGAGGTGGCTAATGCCTTGATTTTGTTGGGTGACGAGGTGGATCAGTGGAATACCTGGCAGGAAACGTATGATAGCCTTGTATCGCTCAAGGACGACGGCACCAGTACTGAGGAATACTTACAGTGGTTTCTCAGGGTGACGCGCACGAGGGTGAATCGCCCTTCCGAAGTGAGGACGTCATCGTACGCGCCACGTGAGGTCTATGACCAGTTCTGGACATTGAGCATTATAAGTCAGCTTGAGTGTCGTTTCAATATTGATTTGCGCACCTTCTCGACCATGCCTGAAATGATGACGGTGATTTTTCTATGCATGTTTGTAGGTTGACAAGGGCACTGAGATGTTCAAGCAGCTCGAGCGGTTTGACTGGTATGTCGCGCATGCGCCTGACAGTTTCAAGACCTCCGTTGAGTCGTACAAGACTGATCTTCACAACTTTGGTGTTGCGTACCGGGGTTACCAAGGGGAACCGTCTACTCGCTTGCCTCCTGACCCGTTCGGCTCTCAGTCCCAGCCCCAGAGTCAGGTGTGCGAGCCGTCTAGTGGCTTGCCTACTGACGCGTACATCCCACAGCCCGAACGTCAGGTGTGGGAGCCGTCTAGTGGCTTGCCTCCTGACGCGTACGGGTTTCAGCCCCAGAGTCAGGTGTGGGAGCCGTGTAGTCGCTTGCCTCCTGACACGTACGACTTTGTGCCCCAGAGTGAATTCTGGGAGCCGTCTAGTCGCTTGCCTCCTGACACGTACGACTCTCAGCGCCAAAGTCAGGTGACCCAAGTAGGAATCCAGGCCTCGCGCCCAAGCAACCGGTCGGATAAAGGACAAGCGACAAAGCCATTGGGGCGATGGAAGCGGGGTTGGATCGACCGGCACTACTTCGGGCCTGAGCCTGTCAACGATTCAACAGACTTTCCTCTTGGAACATTGCTAGGTCACACGGATGTGAGAATGTTGGCACCGGAGACAGATATTTCAAATTTTGTCATGAACGCTTATATAGATCTGCTCCGGATTAGAGAGCTACGTTATAACCATCGCGAAGATTTGAAGCTTAACATGTATCCCACTTATCTTGTCCCATTAATGGTGACCAGCATGAGGGAGTTCACAGAATCGAGGAGGCGAGGGGCAGGCATGGGTAAGTGGAAACCAGCTGGAAACTTGTTAGCCCTGTTGACCGCAGAGAATCAATGTCACGCTGCTCATGCGAACCTTGTCATGATGCCTTGCCATCACGAACACCACTGGTTCCTATTAGTTCTCTATCCAGCGAACATAGTGGTCAACATATACGATAGCCTAAGGGAGGCCACTCCCTGTCGGTCGCTGGCACAGACATACAGCGAGTACATCACTGCAGTGGTTAGTTTTTATCGGTTGACCTTGGCTCATAGTATATTCTTATCGTAACATATATTGATGACCTTTTTTATTGTTGGATGCAGACTACTATCTTCTCGCTAGCGTGCCGAGATTATTCGGGGGAATCCATCACCAGGAATTCGACGGTAGATCCTTGGACGGTCGAGACGATACAGGACCGACCAAAGCAATATAACAGTCATGATTGCGGGATTTACGTCCTCAAGTACATGGACTACATTGCTCGCTCGGAGGTGCTCAGATATACGTCGTGGACAAGGAAGGCTGCCTTGACGTTTAGGTATAGGATAGCCTGGGAGCTGAAAAAAAATGAAGCTAGATGGCTTCATTACCATTATCCTAATTAGCGTGACTATGGTGCAATGAGCAAAGAACCCCTGAAAAAAATGTTCATAATTTTTTTATTGTTGCTACGAATTTGGCGATACAGTGTGCACCCCTATTAATACATTATAGGATTTTCTGAAAAATTATTTGTCTCGATTTTCGCCTAAATTCATATATATGGCCTATTAGCGTGCCTAAGGGGAAATGAGCAAAAAAGAAATGACAAAAAAAATGTTGACGCTTTTTCGGAGGCTATGAATTGGGCCCTAAAGTGTGCCCGAATAGGCCCTTCCTAGGAAAACCTAAAAAATAATGTGTCTTCGTTTTTCGCCGAAATTGTTACGAATGGGCTAACTAGCGTGCCTGAGGTGCAATGAGCAAAAAAGAAATGACAAAAATAATTACTCAATTTTTCGGAAGCTATGTATTGGGCCCTAAAGTGTCCGAATAGGCCCTTCTAGGAAAACCCAAAAAAATATATGTGTCTCGTAATTCGCCGAAATTGTTACGAATGGGCTAACTAGCGTGCCTGAGGTGCAATGAGCGAAAAAAAAGTGACAAAAAAGTACAAGATTTTTCGGAAGAACAAACCAAATCACAAATTAAAGATTCAACAAACTAAATCACAAATTTAAACATTATAAACGTTATTCGTTATACAACTGAAACATTAACCCTAACACTCTTCATCATCATCGTCCTCCTCGACCATACTGCCAGGTGCAAGACCTAACGCTTTATAATGGTTTCTCTTGTCATGATCAGTCATCTTATTACACAACGCACACTTTCGCAATTTTTTTTGACCCGTTTCTTTTTCAATGGGATTCTTCATGCGTATTTCTCGTTTTCGCCCTTTTGTTTGAGAAATAATTGGATCAAAAATGTCGTCCTCCTCACCTTGCGTGCTAGTGCCGTCAATGACTGGCTGTTTGCCTCGATTGAATCTACCGGCTCGAGTCGTCCGAGTAGTCGGAGTGTCCCGTCTTTGTGGATCAGCCATCCTAAACTGTGCATGCTTAGCCGTATCCCGTGCGGCTGCTTCAACTTGATACTTGTACCCATCAAACGTTGACGCTGCATCCAATGATAAACTGTGCATGATGTTACAAAGGTGATTATATCGCAGCGGCTCAGATTGCTCGAAATCAACTGAAACATTGGGCACGTAAGGAATGTGACCGTGGACTCTATTGGCTTCCTTCGTCCACCGTTCCAAGATATACTGTTGAGGGATTTCACTAGCATTCTTCGAGATCAAAACCCTCAACGCGTGTCGACAAAGTATACCTTTATGCTCAAACAATTGACAGTTGCAATTTACCAACCCGGTGTCCATACATTTAGCCACGGTAAAATGTCTTCTGTTCCTCGGAGTCGACGAAGAGCACGGATTGGGAAAATTCGTCACGTTTGTCAAAGCATAAACCTTGAGATCTCTGGTGGAATACTCGTGCAACTTTGTCATGCCATATTGATTCGACTTTAGTAGTTCAACTTGAAACTGTCTAAACATTTCCTTGGTATAGACTTGAGCCGCATGAGCCTCCAAAGGTGAAAAGAGTAGTATGGCTCTTTCCTTGTAAGCCGTAGCCGCGTCGGCTTCTCTCTCACGGTACAATTGCCTATCAACGGCTTTCTGCATCTCACGTACGAACTCCACTATACTTGAAGACTGGCTTACGTACCCATCAAAGAATGAATTCATAGCTTCGCTTCTCGAGGTCGTAGTCATTCCGGCTGCAAAAAACTTCTTGGTGTAGGCACCGACCCACTGTGTCTTGATCGCATACAACGATTGTAACCAGTCATGATTGTGCAAAGAGTAGTCATCCATTAACGTGGCCCACCTCTCCTCGAACACGTCTACCGTCAACGATTTCTTCACACATGTATTAAAGTCAGTCTTGAATTCCGGATGGTTTGCATATACATGGTGAAGCCGTTCGGGATATTTGTTGCTTATGTGCCACGTGCACAGGCCATGGTGAGTATCTGGAAGGACCTTAGCGATT
>JAVXUO010002314.1:0-67564 GCA_033065855.1 Escallonia rubra | reverse complement strand
TGCCAAGTAAGCGCCCACTTAAGTATCCCGTAAGTGCTTAATGAGTGCCCGCATGGCGTAACCTCCAAAAATCAGCCTCCTTATGAGCGGTTCGTGACATTCTCCCCCACCTAATTCGGCGACACCCTCGTCGCAACCTCCTCGTGATAGTGATCCACGAGGTCTTCGAACTGCCCGAGCTCTTCCGCTAACTCCCAAGTTGCTTCGTGCTCTGACAATCCCTTCCACTTGACCAAGTAGTGCTGCTTTGGCGGAACACCTCGTCCTTGTTCAAGCCTATCCCCAAGCACGTACTCGGCCTCGCGCCTTTGCAAGTCATGCAAAACTTGCGATGCATCTAAGAGTTTAGCCTCATCGGCTTGACTCTCCCCCTTGACTTATCGGCACACATGACAAGTCTTGACACACATTTGCACCTCCTTCTTCATTTGAGGCCAAAAGTATGCCGTAGTCACCAAGGCATATGTCCGTCGATGCCCCGGATGCACTGTCGACTGAGTCTCGTGACTCCCTCGTATGACCATTTTCCTTAGGTCTCTCCACTTCGGCACGTACACTCTTCCATCCCTTGTGTAGAGTAGGTCTCCCTTCACCCTATATCGTTGGGTCTTCCCACTCTTTGCAAGCTGTAGCAACTCTTTGGCTAAGGGATCTCGCTGTAGGCCCTCCTTGATTAGCTTGACGATCTCCCCCTTTGCCTTCGAAGTAGTCGACAACTTTTCCACCTTTGGTGGCGCCATCCCACATGGTACCACGTTTTGTGGCTTGGCCCCCCGGTCAAGCTTGCCTTGATCGCCCACCTTCCTCCTAGGTGGTTGTCGCTTCTCGAACTCGTGCAGCACAACATCCTTCTTCCCCTTGAGGACGCCCATCAACTCCTTTGGTGGCTGCTCGGTCGATGGCGCGACATGGTCTTCAACCTTGAGACTTGCCAAGTAAGTGCCCTCACTCTTCTTGGTTTCCTCCCCTTCGACTTCTTGCACTAGTCGCATACCCGATAGCCGCATAGAAGTCATGGTGCTAGATGTTCCCCCGAACATAGGCACCACACAAGCCGCGCCTCGCTCCATTATGCACACCGCGTTGTTGTACGGTGACACGAGCGTTCACCTGTCGCAAGAAATCAAGGCCTAACACCACCTTGAAATCATCCATCCACGCGACAGAGAAATTTACGAACCCCTTCCATTTGCCAAGACACATTTCCACCCGTCGAATTATGCCTTGTAGGGGCTTTGCTTCGGCGTTGACGGTTTTTAGCCAACCTCCCCCGTCAACCACATTGAGGCCCAACCGTTCGGCCTCTCCCATCGTGATGAAGTTGTGAGTCGCCCCCGTATCCATTAACACATGAGCGGGCTTCCCATTCAACTTCGCTTCCATGTAGAGCAACCCCTCGCTCTTAGAAGCTTGTCCCTCACTCGTCGGGACTCGCGGCACATTTTTCTTTTGGAGCGCATTTAGGACTTGTATCGAGCCTATGTCCACCGTCTCGCACTCGGCCTTCTCCTTTTCCTCAATCAAGGCAGCCATCTTGCCTTGTCGCGGGCAATCCCTTGCCCAATGCGGTCATCTGCAAAAGAAGCAATCCTTAAGCTTGCGGCTCACACGTCTCTCTTGTAGCTTGCCGTGGCCCTCGATCTTGCTTGTGCTAGTGTGTTTGTCCCCTTTGTGCCACGCCTTAGGGCTCTCTCCCCCACCATTGGCGTGGTTGCCTTCCGAAGCTTCATCTTCCCACTTTGGCTTTGAAGATTCACCACCTCGATCGTACTCTGTCAACGACTCCGCCACTGCTATGGCTTCATCGACATCCTTCACGCCCCGGCGTTGAAGTTCCTTCTTGGCCCAACTTTGGAGGCTGTCGACAAAGTTGAATAGAAGATCTTCCTCTGCCATATTCGGAATGTGAAGCATAAGTGTAGTAAACTCCTTCACATATTCGCTTATGCTACGCTTATGCCTCAATTCTTTCATCTTCTTTCTCGCTTCGTAGGCTACATTCTCCAGATAGAACTGCTTTTTGATCTCCTTTTTGAACACCTCCCACGTATCTATGGTGCACAACCCCTTTTCTATATCGCAATGCTTTTTACGCCACCATAGAGTTGTGGTATCCGTAAGATAGAGAGTCGCAATTCTTACCTTTGTCTTCTCATCCGTAATGCTAGTACCCTCGAAATATTGCTCCACATGCCATATGAAATTATCGAGCTCCTTGGCATCCCGCTTGCCTCCGAACTCCTTTGGTCTTGGCGTGTCCACCCTTGGATTGGGAGTGGCAACTGCTCCACTCGCTATAGCTCTCTTACACATCGCCGTGTCTTGCCTTATCTCCTCCACGCCAACCTTCACCACATCGAGTTGTTCTTGTAAACTTGTGAACAACTCCGTGAACCTTTCACGTAGCTCGTCTTGGGCGCCCACTGCCCTCTTGAGCGACTCGAGCTCTTCTAAGACGTGATCCTCCAACGTCTGTAGATTTTGCTCGACCATTCCCACGTGATCCTTGACATCACCCATAGCAATCTCCAAGTGACCCGTTCGGCCATCCAATGAAGCAAATTCATCCCTCGACTTGCTTTGGCCTCGACCACCCTTCTTCCCACCGGCGGGTGGTAATGGATCTCGCCCACGCTCGACCACGACCACATTCTCTTCGGCCACTCCGGATGCTTCAACGCTAGTATCCTTGCCTGCCATTGTTGTTCTTTGCTTGGCACGACCTGTCGTAACCAAGCTCTGATACCACTTGTCATGGACCGAACTTCCCTAAGTCGAAACCGTTCGGCACTTAGCTAGATCAAGCCCCCGCTTGCTCGCTAAGTCAGCCTAACTGTAGAGCTGGGCGAAGTTGGAAACAAATATGCAGCGGAACACAAGAGGTTTGGGGAAAGGATTCCGAACACACTACTTGGAGAACTCTCTAGACTATTTACAAGCCTCTCTAGTATTCTAGACTACTTCTAGAATACTCTCTTACCTTTCTAGAGCTACCATCTCTAGAATATTCACACATGTACAAGACCAAATTGTGTAGAGATGTCTTGAACCATCCGGAAGCCTTGCCCTCTACTGCCAAGTAAGCGTCCACTTAAGCATCCCGTAAGCGCTTAATGAGCGCCCGCATGGCGTAACCTCCAAAAATCAGCAGCAAAAAAAAAAAAAGAGTAATAGAAGGCTAGTAAAAGTTTCACCTGCTACAATAAGGAAGAAGCCTAGAAAAACAGACCTAGGAGGAGCACTTCTCCCAGGCAAAACCCATTAAAAGCTCCATGAATCGAGCATCTGATCCAGGGAACTTCTCCTTAAGCCAAAAGAACAGCAGGTTATCTCATTTTTATTAATAAAGATCAATGTCTGAGTGCAGCCAGAAGGGCTTAGGCCTAATCTGAAAGAACTAATTTTTTAGCTGACCGTGAGCATATTAACATGTTGGAAGCATTTCTTTTGTTCTTGTTGTGATGGAAAAGGAGAAGCATGTCGTTATCTCAGCGTAAATCAACTAGTATCTCGTTACTACATGCTTAATCCATAGTCATTACCATCATTTATTTTTTGTTTCATAAAAAGTTTTTAAAAGTCATTTCAGTTGATGAACTACAGCCCCGCTAAATATAGATGCTCCAACAATCAACATCTCAGAAGATCATCCTGGGACTTGAACACTAATCTAAACGCTGCCCTAATTTCTTCCTGATATCAAGTTCAATTCTCAGCCAACCTGACACAAGATGATTCTTCTAAGCAATTCGTAAGTGAAGAAGTCGGCCTTATCTGGCAAAGTATCTTGACAAGTTTCTTTCCAAGTTAATGATTGGGTGAAAACTGTCTTCCGCTTGAATGAATCTCTGTCGCCATTCCAAGCCCTCCCCCTTCCGGCGAAAAACCCATTTTAGCTTTGCCTTTTTTCCGTCTTCCTTCTTTCCTACGAGTAATCTACTCTTTTTGCTAACATTCCGTCTCTAGAGGGTGAGCCTTGGCGTTATGATAAGGCTGACTTGGATGTCAATGCGGAACCAACATCTCCCCAAAAGCTGGGGCCCCACTTCTCAACGATATTCTCTCTTTATCTCTTGAAAAAGGTTATTCTTAGGTCAGCTAAGCTTATTCACTATTGTGTTAGTCATAAGCTGTTCTTATTGGTCAATTGAAATGAGATGTTTTCTCACTTGGTGTATGTTGTTTAATGCAGTTCTCTGACCTTTGAGGGTGTTCGAAGATTATTGGAGAAGGACCTGGGCTTAAATGCATATGCATTGGATGTGCACAAGAGATATATTAAGCAATTGTTGGAGAAGGTGCCTCTTTCAAAATATGTACTTCTGGTCTGCATAATACGTCCATATAGTACATCTACGGATAGGTAGAGGGTCCAGTAAAGATAAATAATCTCCTAATCATGTAACAGGAATTAACAGATTTGTGGTGAAGGATTTTCCTGTTACTGAGGTTAATACTAACAGAGAAATTTTTAACTTGTCGAACTTACATAGTTTTTATGATAAATCGACGAGGTATGACAATACTATATTAATGCTTTGATTTGTTTTCTCCAAATATATGTGTACATTATTTCTAATTGACTCTATCATGACTGGACAACTTGAAGACTAGGAGAATAACCTGTGACTTGGTGTTTTATCTGAGAGAGAGAGAGAGAGAGGGAGAAGGAGAGGGAGAGGGAGAGGGAGAGGGAGAGGGAGAGAGAGAGAGAGAGGCCCATCTTTTATTACAATAGACATTCACTTAAGAGCTATGGGCCTTTCTTTTTGCTTATTTTGGCATTACGTGAGTGATTCAGGATTTGGTTGAGAAATTTCTGCATTCTTGGTCTCTTTATTATAGGAAGAGAAAAGTGATTAATATGTGGAAAATGTCACTGGCTAGCGTAGAGTGTGAATCGCTTGTTCAACTTTTTTAAGTCTTGACAAAAGTTTGAGTAACATTGGGATTTGATTTTGGAAAATTTTGGATCAAATCACGATCACTTTACAACATCGGCTTGAAGCTATTTTTCAGCAAAGTTAGCTCTATGCTATGGATGGTGTTTTTAAGAAATTACTAAAAGTAGTTTCAATGTGGCAAAATGACCTATAAGTTTAGTGTTTGAATAAAAGGTGCTAAAGGTCTTTGTAATAAATAGGCATATTTACTTTACTTGGTCAGACCTGATTATGAAGAAATGATTAATTAGTCCTCGATTTGTTGGATTATGATTTAATCAGTGTTATATCTTTTGAAAGCTAATGTAATCAGTTTTGATATCTAATATCTTTGCCAAACACCTAACAACCTGATTTAATCCAACCTAAAAGATTTGACCTTGCCATAATCAATTCCAAACAGGACCTTAAATTGTGTTTGTTATATTGGGAACAAAATGTTCAAGGATATTGGTCAATGAAACAGTTCCAGAACGTACCCATGGAGTTCGCTATCAATCTCATATGTTGTATACCTCTTGCTTGATCTTGAAATTTAAATTCTAGTCACTTTACTTCACACCTGAGTTCGGGATCGAATAGTTATTTCCACGGCTTCTTAAAAATGCTGTACGCTTGATTCTTTCTTTTTATGGAATGAATAGTGATATTTGATTTTATCTCCTGTTCTAAATGCTAGACTTTGCAAGGCAATGATGAAGACAATGCCTCCAAGAGTTCCGGGGAGACGGTAGAAAAAAATGATTTTTCAACTAAAGAAGAAGTGACAGAGTCACCTGAAGAATATCAGGCGAAGAAAGATTTAAAGGAAGCAGGCGAAGAAGATAAGGAGAAAATGGACGACTCTCCTGTTATGGGCCTTCTAATAGGAAATAAATCAAGAAAATCTGGAGTGGTGGAAACTGATGGTATGGGAAAGAATGAAATTCCAAGTGAGAGCACAATAAAGAACGCCATTTGGAAAAGAGCTGCTTATTTTAGGGCTAACTCTGAGTATGGACTGAAATTACAAGTTTGATGTTTCCTTTAGTAGGATCTGTGTCGTCCACCCTTTGCGTGGTCAGGTAATTGTGTTATTTTTTCTTGCTTCCCTTTCTTTTTCAGGAAAATTACAATGGCTGGTGTTCGCCGACTTTTGGAGGAGGATCTAGAACTTAATAAACTTACTCTCGACCCCTTCAAGAAGCTTATAACTGAGCAACTAGACAAGGTGCGTGAAGCAATTCAGGATATTGTCATTTAATATCTGAAAGGAGCAAATGCAAACTTCCTAATTATCATTACTCTACTAATTGACAGGTTTTATCCTCGAACATTTCTAAATCGAGTGTTGTTAAGAAGAGAAGCTCTGCATGTCTAAGCAAAACATCTAAAAGGAGTAGCAGTGGAGGAACCTCTGATTCTTCGGATAAGGATAGTGAAGACCTAGAAGACAAGGTAAAATCAAAGAAGAAAAATGCTCCAAAAGGAAAAGTTCAGAGGTCTGAAGTGCTCAAAAAACGTAAAAGGACTGCAAAGGAAACCCAGCTGTCTAACAAGAAGCAGAACAAGCTTGCAGAACCAGAATCAGAGGGAAATAGTGACGCCGAAGATGATGGAAATGTATCTGAAGATGGTCATTCTCAATCCTCTGCTGAAAAGACTGTGAAGGTCATGTACGGTTATTTTCGTGAAGTCTTGATAATGTCTTTGAAAATGAATTAATCACACGTTCGTGAACTGCAGACAAAAGACGTATCACTTCCTGTGTATGGGAAACGTGTGGAGCATCTAAAATCAGTAATCAAATCTTGTGGGATGGGGTACTTCTTTCTCGTACTTGCGACGAACCTGTTTATCATTGTTGATGCCTAAATCTTCTTTGCCTCTTTCTTTCTCTACTTTGAACAGCGTTCCTCCTTCGGTTTACAAGAAAGCTAAGCAGGTACCTGACAACAAACGCGAGGGCATCCTAATAAAGGAGCTAGCGGAAATTCTTTCGAGAGAAGGGTTATCTACAAATCCTACAGAGAAAGGCAAGTGTTATAATAGGACTTGCCACTAAAGCTTGCTTGTGATTGCTTCTTTATAATCTCTAACATCCATGAGCAGTCTCCATGAGGATGCTGATTTAGGTACTTCAACCATAGGACATGCTACTAATGCTTTAACTTGCCTAACCAACCAGGGTATATCAGTTTTCAGAATCATAGCTGTTCGTTATATATTTTATGAAGAGTAACAACTCAGAAGGAACCGGAACTAGAAACAAAAAGACAACTATGTTTTGGGACTGCTTGAAGTATGCTCTGTCCTATTCCATTTTTGTTTTATTTTTTCCTCCTTTGTTAGCTTGTGAGCCATCTTGTTCTACCTGGATGCTGTTGGTTGATATTTTCTTTTTCTCCCTTTCTAGTCATAGAGGGAATAGGAAGGTTGGCATTTGTAACTCTTGTAAACTTGTGCTTTTTATGGCTGTGTTTCTGGCTTGCTATACTAGTGTGAGTTTTTGTGCGTTGTTCAGCTGAAAGTTTCTGAAACTTAGGCCATCATGGGTAGAAAATTATTGGTGCACATTCCCCCGTGATTTGCACTGGGTTGTAACTCATCTTCAGTTATTAGCTGGTGGTTCTACATATGTCATTAGCATACGTGGATTGTCGCTGAGATCCTTCCCACATGCCCTTCCTGCAAAAGAAGTAAAACACAGGCAAGAAACATAGACAAACTTTTTGTAGTTTGTGTTTTCTTCTGCTTACTCTCCCACAATGTCTTGTTAATGGAGTTTAATTTTCTGATCCTAAAAGGGGAAATGACATTCAAATGAAACAACTTTCAAGGCAAGTATAAATCAGTTGATGATATCAACTGACCGTGATAGTTATCCTGAACAAATGCTTAAAAACTTTCGAGGACCATAGGATCTCAAGTGTTTCCAGTGTGTAAGGTTCCAATTGGTCTAGAGATGCTTGAGTTATTCTACAACCATTCGACTCCCGGAAATGTTCATGAAATTGGCAATTACACTTAGGACAGTTCTCTGTGCACATGAATTCATTTAACAGATTGACATCATGTGATGTTGCTCAGAGATCAAAGACGCCAGAAAGAGAAAGGAAAGAGCAAAAGAACTTGAAGGCATTGACATGAGCAACATTGTTTTAAGTTCACGCAGAAGATCAACGACCAGTTTTGTTCCGCCTCCAAAACCCAAAGTACCTGTTGAAAGTGATGGGGATGATACAGAAGATACTGATAAAGGCGACGATGACGACGATAGTGACGGCGACGGCAATGATAATGATGCTGAAGACAGCGGTGACAGTAAGAGTGAAGAAGAGCTTCAGGAAGGCAAGTCCTTTTTCTTACAAGGTTTATTTTGACCTTCTGTATATTTAGTTGATTGATCCAAATTGATGACCACCAAATAATTTCTTTTTAAGCTTCTATGTTAACCTTGAGGCCGAAAACCACAGCTCTGCAGAAAGCAATGGTGTCATTTCTAACAAGTAACAACAGAACTAAGATTAGTACTCCTCTGCTTGCGCTCGCTCCTGCCTTTTTGTCAAACCACAGCTCGTAAGTTCAGAAGCCTCGATAATCAAAATCTAGGTCAAGGGCCTAAAGTCCCTTTGTCTTGAAAGGAAACTTTAGGTGACAGTGGTCACCCTGCCTTTAAGTTTGAAAGGAACCTCAAGGTGAAGTGAACCCTTCACCAAAATGAAGGATTTAATTTGAGTGTTAAAAGACTCCACCGACTTTCTCTGTCTGGGCCTATATTCGGTTCTTGAGAGAAACCCAGTTCACATGACCATGTCTTCCTATATCGAGGCCGGAAATACCTTCACTCCTTTCATGAGCTTTTAGTTGGTAATTTTACGTCTGCCATGCATCAAAACTATGAAGAGTTCTTTAGACTGTACCTTCCACCACATTCAGAGTGTCTTCAGAAAAGCTCTTGTATTCCTCTTTTACGGAATCAACGCAATGAAGGCCCTGTTGAAGCTTTTTAGAACCTCGGTTCCTATGCAACGCTGTCATGACATCTGGTGGTATGTAGTGAAATCATCTCATTGAGGCTCTTGCCATCACTTAAGCTCCTAGAGAATCCTCATCCCCCTCCCCCAAATCCACACCATTCACTACTTCCTTCTAATCTATGTTTACTGCAAATGACCATACTGTTCCTGTGAGCTTCCTGTGAGCTTCATCTGCCTATGAAAAATGTTTGGTGTTATCTACTTGTAACTATCATACCCTAGGCTTCTGGTGCTATTACACGTATTTTGGAACTACCACCTTCCCAGCTCTGCAATAGTTTCTCTCCGCAGCTTCTCCTTCAGATAGGCCACCAGTCCGCCTATGGAAACTAATTTGAAAACCAACAACGTGCTGAGTTCCAGTTGAAAATAGAACAGCTTTTTTGTGGCATTTTAGTGCAACGATGAAAATGAGAATCTGGGACAAATGGGCATGTTAGCAATTTAAGACACCAATTAACAAGAAGAAGATAATGTATTGTTTCTGACACGAAGGATACTGAATGTCCTTATTATGTCTTATATTTAAACATTTTTTTCTTAAATTTGCAGATGATGAGGGTAGCGATTAAAGCCTGCATAACTGACCTGCAAGATGACTAACAAGCGCCTGTGCCTAGAAGTACAAAGATATAACGTAATCCAGTGTCCTTGTTGGATTTGCTGCCTTTTGCCGACGCTGGGTTTGTTGGTTATTGATCTAGCTAAGTAAAGAAATAGGGAGTTATTAATTGCGAGCCACAGGGATTTTTCTCTTTGCTCCTTGGTTAGTAGTTTTACCTCAGAACAGTTATATATATTTAGACTTGCCTTTTTAGGTCATAAATAGTAGAATGCCTTTAAGATGGAAGTTTTCTCTGTGAGCCTGGTAGGGGTTCTATTGTTTCATCATCTTGGCACGACTCTTTCTTTATGGACGCTTCAAAACTTTGATATTGTAACTAAACTCAGTATGGATCTGCACGGATGTAGCCAAATTCCCCTCAACATGCAATTCAAAATTTGACAAAATGGTGAAAGAGGAAGATGGGATCCAAATTGTAGGCAGCCTATGCAGGCCCAGTTTCCACCCAATAGCTTCTTGTGTTACTTTGACAAGGAATTAGATAGAATCGTAAAGGCATTAAAATTAGAAAAGCTGCAAATGCTTTTCAAAATTAGGGGGGTCCCGATCACAATATTAAAACTTTTAGGGACAAAAAAGAAAAGAAAAGGAAAATAACAAGAATGTTCTAACTATAAGAGGTGGTTGCAAAGGCAGTCAGTAGCTACACCTAATGACAAAGTGGAAACACCATTATCTAGTGTTAGTTCATGGGGAAACACGTTGTTAGTTGCATAAGGCTAGGAATCAAAAGTAGGTAGTTTTGATGAAAACTACCTTATTCTTTCTTCTCTTACTTTCTCTCCCCCCGATCCTCTCTCTCTCTCTCTCTCTCTCTCTCACACACACACACACACACACCTGATACTTCTAACTATAAGAGGTGGTTGCAAAGGCAGTCGCTACACCTAATGACAAAGTGGAAACACTGTTATCTAGTGTTAGTTCATGGGGAAACACTGTTATCTACTGTTAGTTCATGGTCAAACCATGTGAACTATATATATATATATATATATGAGAGAAAAGCGAGTACGTTGTTAGTTGCCTAATGCTAGGAATCAAAAGTAGGTAGTTTTGATGAAAACTACCTTATTCTTTCGTCTCTTAGTTTCTCTCCCCCTGATCCTCTCTCTCTCTCTCTCTCTCTCTCTCTCTCTCTCTCTCACACACACACACACACACACACCTGATACTCCTTTCACCTTCCATCGTCGGTCTCCTGTCGCCGGCAACCTCACAAACCACTGTCGCATCATTAGATACCACCCACCACGACCACCATCACAAACCATCGCCACCATTACAAAACCCGGCCATCTCTCTCCCCCCGCCCATCACATAACACACTATGACCACATCACAAAACCAACCACCATTATATCGAACAAACCCATAATCGCCCCCCCTCCTTTTGAATTCCAAAACTTTATAGACGAATACATTAATTTTGACTTAAATTTGTTGAATTGGAAATATTTGGATTAATAGTGAATGAATTTCTCAAATTGGCTAGTCTATGATAGCGGTGGGTGGTGGCGATGAAGGCTTGCAATTGGGTGAGAGAAACGGCAGTGGTGGGTTTCCGTACAATGGCTGATATTTGTATTGGTAGGGTGGAGGGTCATCGGCCACGGATGCCGGCAGGAGACGGAGGCGACATCAATGATGGTAACTTTGTGCTCTTACAAATATTGCAGGGAAACTCTTTATATATAACACATAAGATCAGATTAGATAAGGGCGAGGCAACATCCACTCATCGTCAATTGCCCTTGTTTTCTTCAGCGATTCATCATGAATTTCAGTAGTTGCAAACCTATAGGCAATAGACTTTAATGGTACTTGAGGGTGGTAACAGAAGTTGGGGTCCGTGATGATGGGGTCGTGGGTGGTCTGCGGCAGCCGTTGGTGGTGTTTCGCCAACGATAAAAGCTGGCGATTGGGCGACGGGGCAATGGCCAATTCTGTGTTGTCTCAGGCGAAAAAGTACGACTGGCAAGGGAGGCAGGCGAGGGGGTGAGGCGGCAGTGGCTGATCTCATGGGAGAAAAGAGGCTTGACAGTGGTGGGTTATGGCAATGACGGAGATTCGGCCTGCGACAGAGGCTAGGCGAGGACGGTGGCCGGTGATGGGGGTTGTCTGGTGGCTGATCAACTGAGCCTGAGAGATAATGACGGGGAGGGAGGAAAACACAGAACATGACCAAAACGGCGTAGTTTTGGCCTTTAGCCTTAGGCAAGTTCCATATATATATATATATATATATATCTGTGTGTGTGTGTGTGAGCTGATCCGTTGATAGCGCGGGCAAAATAGGAGAAGTTGCCAACGTAATCTAGCCCATATATTTTTTTAAAAGTTTGTCAGCCGTTCGCTACACTGTGTAGCGGACTGGATTTTTTACCAAATTGCCGCCCCTCCCATCTCGTATGCTACACAATCTAGCGGACAACTTTTTGACCCTGGCAACTTTCAGGCAAAAAGTTTGTCAGCTGTTCGCTATACTGTGTAGCTGACGACTTTTTGCCTAACGGTCGTCAAGCCAGTCCACATCCTGTCTGACAGTTGTCACATCAGTCCTGTCCCCCATGACTGTTACTTTGTCCTTATCTCCAATATCCGCTATATTATGTAGCGGATAGTGTTTAAAACTAAACATTGTCCGCTACATAGTATAGCGGACGATCTTGATTGTCCGCCAAACTATGTAGCAGACTGTCCGTATATATACACAAAAAACCTAACTTCGAAACCCTTCTCCATTCTTTCTTTTCACAAAAATTTTCTAGCGGCCTTGGCAAGCAGATCTGTGCAATTTCTTCCCAAGAAATCCTTTAATCGTCTCATTAATCATGTAAGTTCACAAACCAATCGTTTATTTGTTCATAATCTAGAGTTGTTATGAGTATTGCGTCTTATGCATGATTTTGATTATGTATTGAGCATGTGCTAGCGTTGGTAATATATATATATATATATATATAGACACACACACACACAGAGTCAGATTTTACCAACGCTAGCACATGAACAAATAATACGCAATACATACATACATACATAAATACATATATATATATATATATATATATATATATATATATATATATATATATATATTGAGCATGTGCTAGCGTTGGTAATTTGCCAGCGATTGATAAGAGCTTCCAAATTTGACGTTTTTCCATAATTTCAGTTGCAAAAAAAAATGGACTTTAACCCTGGACCAGAAGATCCCTCCGTATTATACGACCAAGCAAACCATATCAGTACGCTCATATGGGATGGTGGAGTAAGATACTTATTTTATCAACTTTCTTATTCTCACGAACATTGTATACCGTTTGCTTTGCTTAAATTGTATTTATTAATTCGTAGGAAAGAGCAATCCTCAACACAGTAGAAGTATCCGATAATTTCAGACTGTGGAAACTGAACAAATACAAAAAAAATTATTGCGTGGAATTGGGTTTGGGGTTTTCACGTACGGGCAGATCTTTTAACCACTTGACCGGAACTTGATAGGTGCCCTTGTTGAGAGGTGGAGAAGTGAAACGAATACGTTTCACTTACCTTTTGGAGAGATGGCTATTACCCTAGAAGATGTAGGGTTCATCTTGGGTTACCGGTGACGGGGCGGCCGATAATTGCTCCTCTGTCAGAAGCAACGAATAAGAGAGCCGCTAGGGACTTCTTTACTGCCATACCTGAAGATCAATTGAGCACTGGTGGGATAAAGTTGAAGTGGTTGCTAGATACCTACAGGGTTCTTCCGGAAAACTACACGGATGGGATGCTTGTGCTGTACATAAAGGCTTTCCTCTTGTGGGTGAAGGGGGCAATTCTATTCCCAACGACGTCGAAGAATACGATCAGCGTCAAATATTTACCGTTGTTGAGTAACCTACAAGAGGTTGGGGAGTATGCCTAGGTGCAGCAACTCTTGCGTACCTGTACCGAGCATTGCACAAGGCAACGAGGCCCGACTCCAGAGCTATACGTGCATGTCTCTTGCTGTTGCAGGTATATCATATAAGTCTTGATTACGTTCTCGATATTTTTTTATTAGTCGGTGGACAATAAATTTTGACGATACTATATATAATTTGTCTATATTCTCAGGTGTGGTCTTATGAACACATTGCTACCGGCGCACCCAAGCGTAGGGACGGAACTGATAATGTGTTACCTCGGTTGTGCGCTTGGGAGTACAGCCGGAGGTTGAGCCACTACCCGCGGAGAGATGATCCCCATCACAACATTTCGCTCTATCAGGGGGAGCTCGACTCGCTATCTCCGGGCTAAATACGTTGGGGACCGTACAAGCGTTTCGAGCGATGGGTGGCAGAGTCGTTCGTCTTCATGCTCTTCGGGTTACAACACACTCCCCTGGTCCACTTCGAGGTTACGGAGTGACAACTGTCAAATCGCGCAATGCGCCATTTCGACTGTCTGCAGGGGTTGCTAGCAGATGCCCCGGATATGAGGGTTAACAGGAACCCACCGGGTGTCGGACGGTTTGGCAAGGTGAATGCACACGACTTGTGCGCACCAGAAATTGAGGTTTGGAATTCTTGGCAGGACACGCTGGCGGCCATTGTGTTGGAGCCTGACCTCGTGATCAGCATCGAATAGTACAATGAGTGGTACTACCGCATCACGCGGAAGAGAGTAGCCCCGATAAGGTTTGAACGAGGGCAGAGCTACCACCTTAGGGGTCAGATCGATGAGAAGTGGGCATTTGATCTCGTAAGTTGCCCAACCAATGCTTTTAATTAGATTTACTGATTCTTGTTTTACATTCAATCTTGTCTGCTTTGTGGTTATGCTTATTATTTCTTTGGATGTAGGTTAATGCCTTGCTCACATTCTTCCAGAAGCTGAGTGAGCGGAAGGATCTGGTGAATGCCATGGGATTGGAACTTCGCCAACGGGCTGATGCATTGGCCCAAGGTTTTATGTGCCATTATACAGGACCCGCTCCAGACGTCCTCCCGGGAATGAACTATCCGGGGTGGCAGCCTCCCCATGTGAGCGAGGGATACGGTGATCCCTCGGGGCAGACATCGGGGGTGAGGGAGGGAGTTGGTTGTCCCTCCGTAGCAGGACAAGCTCAAGCGCCATGGAACGATTACACTGTCCCCTCGTTTGCTTTGCTTTCGGACCCGAAACCAATACCCCTCTCTCAGAGTCAAGTCACACAAGACTAGCAATACGCAAACATCAATCTCTCCGAGTCAATGCCCATCGTCCCGTGGGCAGAACATTCCGACCCCCCCCAAAGGGCAATATCAGTCGGCCGAAGCCCAGGGAGGGCAATATCCCTCGTTCGCCCCCCCTGAAGGGGAATATCCCACGGTCGAAGCCCCCGGCGGGCAATATCCCTCGGTCGACCCCCCTGGAGGACAAAATCCCCGGTCGACCCCCCCGCTTATCCCGAGGGGCATCCGTTGAAGCCTCTAGGGCTGGAAAAAGCCCCACTAATCCACGAGCGTTACATTATCGAGCCCCTCGAAACAAAGCGTCATATAATGTTATTTGCCCGAATGGCGTGGATTACAGTTACAAGTGGGGGAAAATGTCCACCCTAGCTCTGGGGGCTTGGTTGAGCGACAGTGTGATCTTTGCCAACGTGGAGATTCTGAGGCTAAGGAGTCAGGACACCCGGAATGAGTATCCGTGCATTTTTTTTTATCGATGCATTTTTTCATGGCATTCTCGTATCAGTATGGCAGGTTTGGGTGGATGGGAGGGGGAAGAAAACCTTGAAACAGTGGGAACAGTCTGATCCACTCCTTGAATTTCTTAATAGGGATAGTCCGGTGAGCACTTGTGATGCGGACGTGTTCCTAATACCATTTTGCGGTAATAACCACTGATACTTGGTTTGCTATGAACCAACTCAGAGGGTCGTATCAGTCCTCGACAGTCTCCACGACGATACCAAGCGAATGGCCGTGAAGCAACTTTTCAAAGCCCAGTTGGATGCTATGGTAATCTTACGATTGTTGTTTAATGCTTATTGTAATTTGCGTATGGTAAATGTTAACTTGTAACTTACGCCATTTTTTATTTCTCCACAGAATCTGGTATGTGCCATGGTCCACTCTCTCCGTGAACTAGAAGTACCGGCAAGGCCGCGGCTCCAAGTTCTAGTGAAGAGGAGCAAGCCCAAGCAAGCTAATACCTCGGACTGAGGCGTCTTCGTCTGCATGTACATGGACTATATTTTTTGGGGTGAGAGCCTCAAGGCGGCCGTCTGGAGCACAGCAGAAGTAGAGGCCTTTAGATATAGAATATCTTGGCAAATTTATAGAGTCCGGCCTAAATCAGTTAGGTTTATTCTACATCCGTCTAAGGACGAGAATCCGGCTCAAAATGAGGCCCGATGATGACTTCTTGTAAACGATTATTTTTAAGACAACAATTTTATTTTAAATACCAATTTATTTGAAGTTCGATGTAGACATGTATTTTTTTATGTTGTGGTGGTTTATTCGTGTGTTGTGGATTTTTGGCCCTTATTGAGATAGGTTTGATGGTGGTAAGAAAATATTATGGTGTGGTTTTTTTGCCCTCATTGAGACAACATGATGGTGGGAAAGAAAATGAAAAAATGTCTTTGTAGGTACACTGATACACCGTCCGCTACATTATGTAGCAGACGGTCTAAGCCTCCAAAAAAATTCTTAGTGTTGAAGTCTAATGTTTCTGCTGTGTCGTCCGCTATATAGTGTAGCGGACATCCTAAACAACAAAAAAAACTAAGTGTTGAAGACTGTTGCTTCTGTTAGGCCGTCTGCTGGATAGTATAGTGGACAGTCAAGACAACAAAAAAAACTAAGTATTGAAGACTGATGTTAGGTGCCCTAAAACACCAAAAAAAATCTCTAAGTGTTGAAGTCTAATGTTTCTGCTGCGCCGTCCACTATATAGTGTAGCAGACATTCTAAACAACCAAAAAAATTCCAAATGTTATAGACTGTTGTTTCTGCTGCGCTGTCCGCTATATAGTATAGCGGACACACTAAACATCCAAAAAAATTCTAAGTGTTGAAGACTGTTGCTTCTGCTGTGCCGTCCGCTATATAGTATAGCGAACATCCTAAACAACCAAAAAAGAATAAGTGTTAAAGACTGTTGCTTCTGTTAGGCCATCCACTATATAGTGTAGCGGACATCCTAAACAACCAAAAAAACTAAGTGTGGCAGACTGTTGGTTCTGTTAGGCCGTCCGGTGGATAGTATAGCGGACAGAGAGAAAAAAACCAAGTCCGTCCACTACACTATAGAGCGGACATTCTGAACAACCGAAAAAATTAAGTGTTGAAGACTGATGTTAGGCACCTAAACAACCAAAAAAATTATAAGTGTTGAAGACTGTTGCTGTTGCTGTGCCGTCCGCTATATAGTGTAGCGATAATCCTAAACAACCAAAAAAAGTAACAGCCGAATACACAGAAGTTGATCTTCCTTCCGCTATACTATGTGGCGGACGGAAAAAAAATCACAAAAAAAAAAAGAAAGACTTGATGCTCACAAAAGATTATTACAACAAAATTATTACAAAAAGTCCAACTAAAGGTCCACAGCATCTTCTTCTTCCTCATCTTCGGCATCATCTTCTTCCTCGTCTTGCAAACCCCATGGACTTATCCCCAGTGCCTTGTAATGGTTCCGCTTGTCATGGTTGGTCATTTTGTTGCATAGTGCACACCTTCTTAGCTTTTTAGGTTGAGTTGCTTGTTCAATAGTGCTCTTCATCTGTGTAGATCTCTTGCGGCCTTTCGTTTGCGATATAATTGGATCCAAAGGCCGGATATCATTGTCCTCTTCCTCAACAGGCTCAGTGTCAACCCCATTGCTGACTGCAGCTACTTCAAATCGGTCGACGATGGGCTCTTGTTGCTGCGCTATCTTGGGGATATGTTTATACCCAGTCATTGTAGCAGCACCTTTTATGGATAAACGGGTAAACATTGTCACCAGATGATTATACCGCAACGTCTCTGATTCTTCAAAGTCAGTATACGGATGCTCTGGAAAGGCAATGGTACCGTGCAACTTGTTCGCAACCTTCGTCCACCGCGGCAGGACGTATTTATCGGGGATTGCCTTGATATTCTTCTGGGTGAAAAAGCGCAGAATGTGTCTACACAGGATGCCATAGAACTCAAACTTCTTGCAAACACATGTCACCGAATCCGTCAATGTGTCATGGCTCACCGTATACATTCTGCGCAGCTTCTCAGGGACAAGGTCATTCATCAGCGAATAAACCTTGAACTCACGTGTAGACTTTTCTGCCACCTTGTTTATACTGTATCGTCCTGATTTTTGCAGCTCCACTTAGTATTGCATGAATATCTCTTTCGTTTAGACTTTTGCACCGTTAAGCTCCAACGGGGTCTCAAGCAACCTTCTCATTTGTTTGTACGTGCTTGCAAAGTCTGCAGCCCTTTCTTTCAAGAATAACGAGGCAATCACTTTTTGGGCGGCTGTGACGAAACTCTTCAAATTGGTAACTGTACCCACATAACCATCGAACCAGGCATTCATAGATTCACTCCTGCCCGTCATTTTCATGCCCGTAGAAAAATATATTTTTGTGTAAACGCCAATCCATTGCTCTTTGAGCTCATATAAGTGTTGGAGCCACTCGTGGTCTTGAAATGAGTACTCTAGAACAAACTTTTCCCACCTCTCTTCAAAATCCTCAATCGTTAACGACTTGTTAACGCACTTGTCAAAATCATGTTTAAAGTCTGGATACTTTGCATACACGTGATGCATACGTTCAGGATATTTGTTGCTTATGTGCCAAGTGCACAAGTTGTGTCGAGTATCTGGGAAGACGGTAGCAATAGCCTTCTTCATTGCCAAATCTTGATCGGTGATGATAACTTTGGGTGCTTTGAAGTTCATTGCTTCCAGCCACGCCCTAAACAACCATACAAAAGAACTCTCGCTCTCGTCCCTTAACAAAGCGAACCCGAACAGGATGGAGTGGTAATGATGATTGACGCCTGTGAAAGGAGCGAACGACATCGAGTACTTGTTGGTACGGTATGTGGTGTCAAAAGTCACGACATCCCCAAAATGCTTACAAGCAAGCCTCGAACGACCGTCGACCCAAAAGATTATGGAAACTCGATGCTCGTCGTCAAGTTTATAATCGAAGGTAAACTACGGGTCCTCCATTTGCATCCGCTTTAATAGGCTCATTGTGGATTGAGCATCATTGAGGTCATACGCGGCTCGTCTTTGGGTTCGGACCGTGTTACGAACGTCTGTCGTGTTAAAGTTTAGATTCTGAATTCCCTTAGCCTGTTCAACAAGAACATTAACAATGCCGGTAGGTCCTATCCACGCATTGCTCATTGTGTGAATCAGGCTCCTTGCGACCTTGCCCATCTTCTTGTGTTGATGCATCTGACTCACCTTAGAAGGGGTTACTAACGGGTGATTGTGTGCCAATTCCAAGCTAGTAATAAGCCAATGATCTTGCTTGGGTTTATGGCTTACGAACATCTTGACCTTGCAATTCGTGCGCGCAAAGTAGTCCCGTCTTGTCCGCGCATATCCTATTTCGTCATCACTATCATCATTACCGACGTGTGTCTCATTTTGCAGTGGGTGTCTGCTCTTATGACACTCGTTTAAGTGAGAGCATATTTTTTTTTGTTATGTTGCTTGTTCTTGTAGTCTTTATTCTAATGCCAAATCCAACCCTCAACGAATACGCTTGAAAACATCCTTTGGCTTCCTCCAATGTTTGAAACGTTCGTCCTAGATACGGAGCTTGAAATGAAATCCGACGACATTGTGAAACAAAACCTATGTAGAAATAGACTATGCTTAACTATCAAATGACGTTTTTTGAACCTATCAAATCAAAATTACCTTGATGAATAGACCAATTTAGCATGACAAATATACCAAACATAATCTCAAAAGTATTTCCAATTTAACAATTATTAATTTCTTGAACATAACAAATTAAAATTACTATGTTGAATAGACAAATTTAGCATGTCAAAATACAACAAACATAATCTCAAAAAATTCGAATTTAACTATAATAAATTTTTTGAAGTTAACAAATTAATTTCTTGAACATCACAAATTAAAATTACTTTGATGAATAAATAGACTGATAAATACTACAAACATAAACCTAAAAAAATCTATATATCCATAAAAAAAAAAAAGAAACTTCATCATTCAACCCATAAAGAAAACTTCACAATTCACAAACTTACCTTGCTTGAGTGAAGCTTGAAACAAGTGTTACTTGAAGCTTGAAAGGAGCTGTAAATGGAAGCAAGTGGATCTCAAGTAAATGAGAATGGAAAAAGAGCTAAAAATTAGGGTAGTTTTGGGGTATATCTTCCATGTAATCCGCCACACTGTATAGCGGACGATTAGCGTGGGGACAAGATGTGACATCCGACAGACAGGATGTGGACTGGCCTGACGACCGTCAGACAAAAAGTTGTCCGCTACGCAGTGTAGCGGACTACTTTTTGCCTGATGGTTGTCAGGGTCAAAAAGTCATCCGCTAGACTATGTAGCGGACGAGATGGGAGGGGCAATTTTGTAAAAAAATCGGTTCGCTACACAGTGTTGCGGACGACTGACAAACTTTTAAAAAAATATATATCTGGGCCGTCCATCCTTTCGGGATGAATGGCAAGATCGTGTTGGCAACTTCTCCTATTTTGCCTGCGCTATCAACAGATCATCTATATATATATATATATAAAGCGCTTGCGTTGCACATGGATATAGTTGAGATTAATATTTGAGGTGATATTATTATCTTTTTTGAGATCAAAATAATGTAATTCAATTATGTTCTTATTTCCTTTGGGACTTGTTTTAGAAGAAATGTATATTTGATGTTCGCAATTGTAATCAATTCAATGTTTGAAAATATTCTTTGTAGGCTTCTGGATTAAAGAAATGTTTGATGGTACGGCTAAAAATAAAAGCAAATGGAGAAATTAAAAGAATGAATCTACGTCTTTGTTTTTGTAATCTGTTAAATTAGTTTATGGTTAAGATTTATAATTTTCAAGACCAGGTGCTTTTTATTTCATCAATAAGAAATGCAAAAACATCATGTCTTCAACTGTAATAACCGAACATATTTTCAGTTCAAATTGACACCTTATTTAAGCCTTGTTTTTCTATGCATATTTAACCCTTTTTCGTTTTTGTTTTTCTCAATTTTTTGTTTCTTAATTGATTTTTCACGTATTTCAGTTTCTTTATTTTGTTTTTGTTTTTTAGTTTTTCAATTGGTTAATTGTTTGCTAACCTAAAAATGTAAGAAAAAAAAATCACAATTCTCATTAACCAGTTCAATATCCAATATTTATTTTATTTTAACCAAATTAAAAAGAGAATAATAAAGGAATTTATTTGTTCTGTTTTTCTTTCTCACCACATTTTTCATTTTTCAAAGTATAGAATAGATTCGTCACCCAGTGTTTTTTTAATTTCATCAAAATTTACAAGGGAGTAATTTAAGAAGGGTAAGAATGTAATTGACGTAATTAACGAAGGACATAATCGTCCAAAAATAATTTACAACATGCATACTTTTATAGGTAGTGTACACACACACACACACACACACATTTTTTGCAACCACACATTTTGTTTCCCAATGTGTAAATGTAGGTTTAGATTAAATTTATGACCTAATGTTCCTTAAACGCATCACCAAAAACTAATTAGGGAAGGGTAGGGTTGTCATTGGAATAACTAACGTAGGGCAAAACCGAAAATGATTACAAAATTAGTAATTTATAATAGTAATATTTATGAAATGGTAGGATAATAATGGAGTAGTATTTAAGAAAGAGTAGAATTATTATTGGAGTGATTAATGAAGGCCTAAAAATGGAATAAAACTATTTACAAGATTCATACTTTTATAGGTAGTATAGATATATATATCTGATCCGTTGACCGCGTGGACAACTTTAGCTAAGTTGCCCGCGCGATCTGGCCCGATAGAAGGGAAAAATCTAACTTTTTAAAAAAGTTTTTTCGCAGTCCGCTGCAGTACATTTTACCATAATACCCCTGATCCCGCAATAAATAAAATGAGCGTCCGCTACAAAATGTAGCGGACGTTTAGGTTATAGACTGTTCATTGCTTCTTACCTCAGTTTCTATCTCTTTCTTTACACTTTATCTCTCTCTCTACCACTCTATCTCCCTCTACTCTTCCATCTCCCTATTCCTGGCGCTTCCATTGGTTGCAACCCCAACACCCATCGTTGTCGCCCCACCCTCAGCCATTAGCTATGACACCCACACCAACGTCACGCGAACATCACCCACCACCAAGCACCACCGTCATTTTTCAGCACCCACTGTCGCTGTTGTTGCCAGATTTTGGCAGGTATCGACATCGCCCATGGCGAACACCACCGCCATTGCTACCGTGAATGCCACCGCCACTGCCACTAAGTCAATCGTAAGTCTGTCTCGTCCAAATCTCTGGCTACCGCCATCATCACTGCTAGATCTGCAGGGGTCAATATTGCCCTTGGCTAACGCCAACTCCAGTGCCACCGAGTCAACCGTACCTAATCCCTTACTACCACGGCCAGATCTAGGTTTTTGGTTTTTTGATTTGTAATTTTTTTTAAATATCTCATCTGGGGATCTTGAATAATAATGCATGACAGAAGATGGTGGTGTCTTGGGATGACTTGGTTTTTATCAATTTGCTGAATTGGTGGTGGGGTTTGGGTTTTATCTTTATCTTTTGTTTTTTAACACAAGCTGTTGCTTCTTCTCCTCGGTGATGGTGATGTTGTCTTGGCTGAAGGATTGTGGCTTTGTTGGTTGTGGTAGAGTCGCACGGTGGATCTGCCGTGGTGGTTGCGGTTGTGGGTTTGCTGATGGTTGTTTTAAAAGACAAAAGAATTTGCTTGGTGATGCTTTGGTTGATTGAAAATACAGTGAACAAACATTTGCATCATAAAAAATTTGTTAGTTTAAATTTGGAAGAACATCCAAACACATACAGAATCCTCAAGAAGATAGAACAAATTCAATCCCTGTCATCCACTACATTATGTAGCGGAAGGTCAGGTTAACTTATTTGGGACGAGGGGTATTATGGTAAAATGTACTGTTTGCTACATTATGTAGCGGACTGAAAAAAAGTTTTAAAAAAAGTTAGATATGGCCCGTCCATCGGGTCAGATGGACGGCCAGATCACGAAGGCAACTTAGTTGAAGTTGCCCGCGCGGTCAACTTAATCTATTTGCCAACGCGATGTGGCTGTCTATTAGTGGTTTATGTCTAGATTAAATCTTCTCCCTCAATAGTGCTAGATAATCCTAATAAATTAATGTATTTGTAATATAATCCCAAAACTTTAGAAAAATATAATTTTATGCACCCTAATACTTTGTAACATATAATATAAAATTACAAGGTTATTTTAGGATATAACGTTATTTACAGAGATGTTGTTCTTGGTCCTTGAGTGTACGCCCACCATGCTTTTCTTGTTACTTTTCGCTAACCAAGCTTTTCACCAAGTGAACACACAGCTCGCTGCCTTACGTTCCTCAGAATTGAGTAATGCTAAAATACTCTCAAGCTTCCAGGATATTGGTTTGAAAAGTGCAGTAGAAAAATGTTGTACTAAAACCAATACTTCTTTTATTTATATCGGAAAGGAAATATTACATAGGAGCAATAGAAAAAAACGATTCGTTCTGTTGTTGCACACACTAATTCTTAGCACACTTCACATTCTCACAAATTTTCTCTGCCTTCTAAGTCTTGCTTCGTCCCTTTTTATAGATGAAAGGATCAAGCATATATGATCCTTCAAAAGTGAAAATCTTCTATTATTTTTGTAGGGTCATCTTTATTATGTTCCCCATTTGGCTTTGTCATTTTTCGCTGGCACTTATGTCCATTTAAATCATGCTTATCCTGTGGTCCCGAACCCTCTTGTACAGCTCAAAAGTTTGGCTATGCAGATCAGGTTCTTCTTGTCCTTGGCTGTTAAACTGTTTATAGAGTTTGATTACCTAATCTTGACCCTGTTTGAAGGGCTCTATGAATGCTCTACATCCCTTCAGGTTCATTATCCTCCATCCATCACAAAAAAACATGCTTCTTGGGGCTCAGCTACTATGTTTTCAATGGTTGCATGGACAAAACTGATTCTTGCATTCTTGTCTTTCTCCGCATTATACCCACAGTTCATTCTGGAATGGCTTGTAGGACTTATAAGTTTATTAGGTAGTGGATAAATGAACCAAATCTAGTATGGTTGGTGGAACTTGGTTTCACTTCTTTCTTTCAAGGTTGATATTATCTGGATTGTAATAATCTTTTGACTGAATCCCATAACTCTAAGAGCATATCGAATTATAGCTAGGAGATTCTTGATGAGTTGAAAATTATTTCGGTCTATTTCGATTATGTCTACGAGTCCATGTTCAATCCATTTAAGATTAACCTTTTCTGATGGTAGTGTGCGGCTTGGCCATACTTTATCCCAATTCAGGAACCCATTCATTTCTGGTTTGCGAAAGATCTCTTAGTGTTCATTTTCCTTCTAGGATAGTTCTTTTATTTTACTAGCTATATTAGCTGGGAACAATGATTCTAGTTCTTCTAACAATTAGATTCTTTCTACTTTTTCTTGTAGGACTATGATTCCTTCTTCATCGTTTATATTAAGCCTTTTTTCTAAGTGCTTAACCTAATCAGTTAGTTGGCAAAAGGTTCTTCGCAATTCTTTTTGGTAATTTTCCATTAGGTAGCACCAGATATTTCCAAATAGACTTTTGCTCTCTGCACATAATCCTAGATCATAAACGATTTTGTTTTGTTATCACTGGCTTGTGTTATGGTAACATTATGTTTTGAAGATTTTTCATCTTCGTTAGTTGTCACCTTTTTTTAGATCTTTTTTGTTAAGATAGTAATTTCTTATTTCTTGTCCATTTGTTTATGGCGCCTTGTTGTCGAGGTTTCAGCCTTACTCTCTTTATTCCAAAATTTATGCATTGGTCTTGAATGCTTAGTTTTGTATCTATTTCATCCATCATTGATTTTTTCAATGATTTTTCTTTTTTGCTCAAAGAGAGTTTTCTTTCACCTTCGCTACCACTATATGCTATAACTTCTTCAAATACATATGAAGTTTCGTTGCTATAGCAATTCTTGGTAGTGTCATAACTTCCAAAGTTTAAAAAGAAGTTATTTGAGTTTAGGACGCGATTTTCACTTCCTAACCCTTTATCTAAAATTTGTAATTCAGTTATTATCTGAGATGTTATCTTGTGTAGATTTTTATAAATATTTAAAGTTTCATGAGATACATCTATTATTTGATTTAATAATCTGGTTATCTCAGTTTTTCCAACTCCATGGTCTACGTGTCTAATTCATGTCATATGATTTCATAGACAAGGAATTTCCATAGCTTTTCGGTTGGATCTCGCTTTGACTTGGCTTTTATAAACAATTTTGTATGACCAAATTCTCCTTTGACCAGGAATGACATGTTCTAATCTTGAGAGGAGTCAATTTTAGTTTTTTGAGAAGTATGAGGTGTTTTAAATGAACTACTTAGAAGTTGAGGGGTTGAAAAGGATATTAACCATAGAGTTGGTAAATTGCCACACACACACACACATATATATATATATATATATGTGTGTGTGTGTGTGTGTGTGTGTGTGTGTGTGTGTGTGTGTGTGTGTGACGAGATCCCTTGCTCTCGCTTGCGATTTGACGGTCCATCCATGGTGGATGGATGAACCAGATCTTACTTTTTTTAAAAAATAAATTCACCGTCCACTACACTATCTAGTGGACATTGAGTTTGACCAAAATGCCTCGAAGGTATTTAATGAGTCGAAGGGATTCACATGCAAACGGGGGGCGGGGGGGGGGGGGGGGGGGGACTATTGTAAATTTCACCGTCCACTATATTTTGTGGCGGACGATGAAGTTTACTTAAAAAAAAATATATCTAGCCTGGATGGAGGGCCAGATGGCGCTGACAACTTAGCTTAAGTTGCATGCGCGAGGAACGGATTAACTCTTTCTCTCTCTCTCTCTCTCTCTCTCTCTCTCTCTCTCTCTCTCTCTCTCTCTCTCTCTATATATATATATATATATATATGGGAGCCGATCCCTGTCTACCGGTGGAGAAATAACAATTTCTCCACCATAAGTTTGGCCGTCCACGTGTACTGGTGGATGGACCAGATCTGTGGTTTTTGTTTTTCAAAGAATGGTAACCACTACTTTTTAAAGCGGTTACAAAATACCCAAAAATACCCCTTTTAGGGTAAAGAAGCTCCAACCACTACAAAGTGTAGCAGTTAATGGCCCACGCCCTAATCGCTACTCTTTATGGCGGTTGGGGTTGTATCCCATTAAAAAACCCTAAAAAAACCCCAGCTACCCCACTATTGCATTAAAAACTCTAAAAAAAACCCCCAGCTCACGACAAACCAATTAAAAAACCCTAATTTCCCCCCAGCTACCCCACAAACCCCCACCTGCTGCGCATTTAATGCCCCTTGACCCCTACAAAGAGTAGCGGTGTGGGCCCCCTAACCGCTACTCTTTGTGGCGGTTGGGGGGATTTCCCCTTCGCGACATCTTTCTCTCTCTTTCTTCACACACATTGGATCCCTTTCTTTCTCTCTCTCACTCTCTCTTTTCTTTCTAGCTATCTTTCTCTCTCTTTTCTTCCCCACTTACTCACTATCGAACCCTAACTATTTCTTCATCCTCCATAAACCCTAAACCCCCATTTCTTTACCACCATATTTTTCATCATCCCCAAATAAAAACTCAATTAAATTCTTCCAACATCACATACTTTTAGCCTCTAGCAAGAATCAAAGTTCGAAGTGATTTATTAAGTGTTTACTTGCACTACCTGAAGTGATTTCATCCAAATTTGGTAATATTATCTTGAAGCTAATATTGGTTTCTCAAGGTGACGTGCACGAGGGTTAATCGCCCTTCCCAGGCAAGCAAGACATCGTATGTGCCACATGAGTTCATTGACCAGTTCTGGGCGATGAACATTGTAAGTCATTTACTTATGATTCTATTTATACTTGTGCACGCTATTGACCATGCATGAAATGATTAGCCATATTTTCCATGCATGTTTTTTAGGTTGACATGGGCAGTGAGGTGTTCAAGCAGCTGTAGGGGTTTGACTGGTTTGTCGCGCATGCTCCTAATAGTGTCAAGATGTCCATCGAGAGGTATAAGACTGAAGTTCACAACTTTAGTAATGCGTACCAGGGTTACCAATGGGAGCCGTCTAATCCCTTGCCTCCTGACGCATACGACTCTCAACCCCAGAGTCAGGTGACCCAAGTAACTCCCCAGGGGCGCCCAAGCATCCGGTTGGATAAAGGACAACTGACGAAGCCATTGAGGCCGACCAAACAGGATTGGATCGACGGGCACTACTTCGGGCCTGAGCCAATCGCTACATCAGACTTTCCTGTTTCGGCATTCCTAGGTCATTTTGATATGAGAACGTTGGCGCCGGAAACATATATTTCGAACTTTTTCATGGACGCTTGTATCGAACTGCTCCGGGTTAGAGAGCTACGTTATAACCCCTGCCGAACTTTGAAGCTCAACATGTATCCCTCTTATCTTATCCCCATCATGGTGAACAACATGAAGGATTTCATAGAATGGAGGAGGAGGCGAGGGGCAAGCAAGGGTGAACGGAAACCATATGGAAACGTGCTAGCCTATTTGAACTCGGACTATCAATGTCACGCGTCTGAGGCGAACCTTATCATGCTACCTGGTCTTCATACAAACCACTTCTTCCTATTAGTTCTCTATCCAGAGAATAAAGAGGTCCACATATACGATAGCCTAAAGGAGGACATACCTGGTCAGCAGCTGGTGCAGATGTACAAAACGTACATCAATGCACTGGTTAGTTTATATTTCTTGTCCTTCGCTCATAGTCTATTCTTCTTGTTACATAGGCTTGATGACCTTTTTTATTGTTGGATGCAGACTAATATCATTCTGCTAGCGTGCCAACATTATAAGGGGGAGGCCATCACGAGCAATCCGACAATGGAGCCTTGGACGGTCGTGATGATACATGACCGACCAAAGCAATATAACAGTCACGATTGCAAAATTTACGTGCTCAAGTACATGGACTAGATAACTCGCTCGAATGTGCTCGAATCTACGTCGTGGTCTCGGAGGGATGCCTTGACGTTTAGATATAGGATAGCCTGGGAGCTGAAAAAGGGTGAAGCTAGACGCCTTCCTTACTATTATCCTGAGATGTAGTAGACGTTCGTTTGGATTATTATTACTATTGTTGGATTTTGGATATTGAGGTTTGAAATTGAATTAGCTTTATTATTACTATAGTTGGATTTTGGACATTGGGATTTAAAATTGGATTGTTGGATAAGGGAAAAAACAAATTACAAATTTTTCTAGAAGCTATGAATCCGGTCCTAAAATGTGCCCGAATAAAGATGTCATAGGAAAATAAAAAAAAAAAAGTTGTCTCGATTTTCGCCGAAATTCATAGAAATGGGCTAACTAGTGTGCCCAAAGTGCAAGGAGAAAAAAAAAGTGGGAAAAAAATTACAAAATTTTCCGGAAGCTATGAATCCGGCCCTAAAGTATGCCCTAATAGGCGCGTCATAGGAAAACCAAAGAAAAAAAGTTGTCTCGATTTTCACCGAAATTCATAGAAATGGGCTAACTAATGTGCCTAAAGTGCAAGAAGCAAAAAAAAAGTGGAAAAAAAATTACGAAAGTTTTCGGAAGCTATGAATCTAGCCCTAAAGTATGCACTAATAGGGGCGTCATAGGAAAGCCAAAAAAGAAACATTTTTTTCGATTTTCGCTGAAATTCATAAAAATAGGCTAACTAGTGTGCCTAAAATGCAAGGAGAAAAAAAAAGTGGACAAAAATTACAAAATTTTCTGGAAGCTATGAATCTGGTCCTAAAGTGTGCCCGAATAAGGGCGTCATAGGAAAACCAAAAAAAGATTTGTCTCGATTTTCGCCAAAATTCATAGAAAGGGGCTAACTAGCGTGTCCAAAGTGCAAGGGGCAAAAAAAAAAGTGGAAAAAAAATTACAAAAGTTTCTGGAAGCTATGAATCTGGCCCTAAAGTGTGACCGATAAGGAGCGACACTGAAAAACCAAAATAAATTTTCTTGTATCATTTTTGACTTAAAAGTGTTGATTAGTAAGTGTGGCCATAGTATAAACCCAAGGTATAAGGTGATCGAAAAAAAATCAATTTTGTTTTTATAAAATAAAAAACAAATGCAGCTAACCGCTACAAAGAGTAGCGGTTTGTGATCACTCTCAGCACTACAGGTATTGCGGAGATGCTAAGAGCTATCTCGAATTGCTAGTCTTTGTAGCGGTTGGCTGCATTTTTTTTTTAATTTTTAATTTTTTGCGATCGCCTCATACCTTGGGTTTATACTATGGACACACTTACTAATCAACTCTTTTAAGTCGAAATTTATGTTGGTTTTTCAATATCGTCCCTTATCGGGCATTTTTTAGGGCTGGTTTTTCATAGCTCTCGGTGATTTTTTATTAAATTTTTTTTTCACTTTTTTTTTGCCCCTTGCAATTTAAGCACACTAATTAGCCCCTTTCAAAACATTAAGATTCAACAAACCAAATCACAAATTTCTGCAATAAAATAAAATAAAATAATTAAAGTTCAAATTAAACATTAACCTTAACACTCTTCTTCATCATCATCCTCCTCGACCATACCGTCAGGTTCGATACCTAGCACTTTATAATGATTTCTCTTGTCATGATCAGTCATCTTATTACACATCGCACATTTTCGCAGTCGTTTCTTACCCGTTGCATCTTCAATCGGACTCTTCATATGTATTGCTCGTTTTCGCCCTTTTGTTAGAGACAGAATTGGATAAAAAATATCGTCCTCCTCACCTTGCAGGCTAGTTCTGTAAACGACTGGTTGTGAAACAACGACCGAAGGTCGAGTGATTCTACCGGCTGGAGTCATCCGAGTAGTTAGAGTGTCCTGTCTGTCTGGTATTGCCACCCTGAACTGTGCAAGATTAGTCTTATCCCGTGCGGCTGCTTCAACTTGATACTTGTACCCATCAAATGTTGACGCTGCATCCAATGATAAACCATGCATGATGTTACAAAGGTGATTATATCGCAGTGTCTCAGATTGCTCGAAATCGACAGTAACATTGGGCACGTAAGGTATGTGACCGTGTACTCTATTGGCTTGCTTCATCCACCGATCTAAGATATACATTTTCGGAATTTCACGAGCATTCTTGGCACTAAAAAACCTCAACGCATGTCGACAGAGTATACCTTTATGCTCAAACAGTTGACAGTTGCAATTAACAAATCTGGTGTCCATACAAACCGCTACGGTGAAATGTCTTATGTTCTTCGGAGCCGAAGAAGAGCACAGATTGGCAAAAATTGTCACATTTGTCAAAGCATAAACTTTGAGATTTTTGGTGCATTGCTAGTGCAACTTTGTCATGCTATATTGATTCGAATTTTGTAGTTCCTCTTGAAACTGTCTAAACATTTCCTTGGTATAGATTTGAGCCGCATGAGCCTCAAAAGATGAAAAAACTACTATGGCTCTTTCTCTGTAAATAGTAGCCGCGGCTTCTCTTTTAAGGAAAAATTGCTTGTCAAGGGCTTTCTGCATCTCAACTACGAACTCCTTTATACTTGAAGAATGGCCTATGTACCCATCAAAGAATGCATTCATACATTCACTTCTCAAGGTCGTACTCATTCCGGCTGCAATTGTTTTTTGTGTTGGCACCGACCCATTGTGTCTTGATCTCATACAACGCTTTCAACCATTCATGACTGTGCAAAGAGTAGTCATCCATTAATGTGGCCCACCTCTCCTCGAACACGTCGACCGTCAACGATATTTTCACACATGTATTAAAGTCACTCTTGAATGTCGGATGGTTTGCATATACATTATGAAGCCGTTCGGGAAATTTGTTGCTTATGTGCCATGTGCACAGGCCATGATGAGTATCTGGAAGGACCTTAGTGCTTGCATTTTTTCTTTGCAAAATCTTGGTCGGTGATGATGGTTTTTGGAGGAATATGATACATTGTTTCAAGCCACGTTTCAAATAACCACGTAAATGACTCCTCCGTCTCATCCCTAAGCAGCGCAAAGCCAAACGAGAATGATTGATAGTGGTGGTTCACCCCGGTAAATGGAGCAAAAGGCATAGAGTACTTATTTGTGCGGTATGTGGCTTCAAACGTCACAACATCGCTAAAATTTTGGCAAGCAGCTCTAGAACAAATATATAGTACTAATGCGGTTCTCATCAGCCAGTTGGAGACTATAAAAAAAGCCAGAATTCTCAGCCTGAAGGCGCTTGAAGATATCAAGTGTAGCTTGAGAATCACTCTTATTGAAAGACTCTCTCCTCTGAGCACGAAGTTCATTTCGAAGGTCTACTTTGTTGAAGCTCAACTTGTCAATCCCCCCAGCCTGGCTTGAGAAAACCTCTATCATTCTAGAAGGTGGAATTTTAGCCTCGGCCATTGTAAATATTAATTGTCTGTGTGCCGCGCTTATTTGTCGGTGCTGGTGAATTTGACCAATCTTACTAATGGTCATCAATTGATGAGTATGGCTCAACTCCACTCCCGTCACAACCCAATGGTTTTCATTTTTTCGGTGTACTGCATACACATGGGCCTTGGAGCCGGTACCAGGAAATGTGTCCTTTTTTCTTTGTCTTGTTGGCAAGGCATCACTGATCCGAACAACTTGGGGTACATGCGGTACTCCTCTATGACACTAAAATAGTCTAAAACAAATTTGGTATGTATTCGCCCGTTTTCTAGTCATCTTAATTCTAACACCGAAATCTAAACTTTTCGAATATGCTCTATAGTATGCTTCAACTTCGTCCAGTGTTTGAAAAACTTGACCTTTGTAAGCTGGATCAAAATCTTCACAAAAAATATTTCCTCCAATTGCATCCATATTTATATTGAAATCTAAAAATCATATTTATAAATTCTCAACAAGTCATAGAATTAAATGAAATTTTTTGTAAGGAAACATAAATGAAATGGAATGAAATGAAAAGGCAAAACTTACAATGTGGTATTGTTGCTTTCAATTGCCTCCTCCTTCAAGATAATTGCTCCAATATTAGCTTCAAGATAATATTACCAAAGTTGGATGAACTCACTTCAAGGTAAACACTTAATAAATCACTTCGAACTTTGATTCTTGCTAGAGGCTAAAAGTATGTGATGTTGGAACAATTTAATTGAGTTTTTATTTGGGGATGATGAAAAATGTGGTGGTAAAGAAATGGGGGTTTAGGGTTTATGGAGGATGAAGAAATAGTTAGGGTTCGATAATGAGTAAGTGGGGAAAGAGAGAGAGAAAGAGAGAGAAAGAAAGGGATCCAATGTGTGTGAAGAAAGAGAGAGAGAGAGAGATAGAGAGAGATATGTCGCGAAGGGGAAAATCCCCCCAACCACCACAATGAGTAGCGGTTAGGGGGCCCACACCGCTACTCTTTGTAGCGGTCAATAGGCCTTAAATGCGAGGCATGTGGGGGTTTGTGGGGGTAGCTGGGGGAAAAAATAAGGTTTTTAATGGGTTTATGGGGTAGATGGGGTTTGTTTTAGGGGTTTTTAATGCAATAGTGGGGTAGCTTGGGGTTTTTTTAGGGTTTTTTAATGGGATATAACCCCAACCGCCACAAAGAGTAGCGGTTAGGGTGTGGGCCATTAACTGCTACACTCTGTAGCGGTTGGAGTTTTTTTACCCTAAGGGGGGTATTTTATGGTATTTTGTAACCGCTTTAAAGAGTAGCGGTTACCATTTTTTGAAAAAAAAAAGTACAGATCTGGTCCATCCACGAGTACACGTGGACGACGAGATTTTTGGTGGAGAAATTGTTATTTCTCCATCGGTAGACAGGGATCGGCTATATATATATATATATATATATATATTGAGAACTGCATTTCATCAAAAGTAATTAACAAAGTTAAGTACTTACAAACTGAGAGCCAATATTTACAATCAAAAGAAGCTATCTCAGTCACAGAGAAGACCCCATCTCGTCGTCCTTCTGCATCACTGAATTATGGCTATACTGCCACTGAAAGCAAAACATCGGGTCGACTGGGATCAAACATAGTGCCCTATATATATATATACACCAAGCCAATGTACAAAAGCATTGATCACTTGCCAATTGTGCAAAAGATTGGGTTGCTGTAGCGGGTTCCGTCGATCCAGTGGTGATGTAGCATCGTTGGAATACACTGTATGTCTGACAGATCAAAAAAGATAGGTAGCATCCTGGCCGGTACTGCCTCAGATCCTGTGATCTGAGTGACAAGAAAAAATTGAGTTAGAGTAAAATAATGTATTAAGGAAATTATGTTGTAAACCCCATTGGCTTGCATAAAGTAGAGAGAGTGCTTCGGTTTCTAGTTCATTATTGGTGAGAAAATGAGTGTATATTAAAACCCACGAGTGCTGCCATTCTGGATTTAGCCAATAATCCTATTCATGCGGATCTCAGTTGTGCATAGAAGATCAAGTGAAAGTAAACTATGACAGGAAACTCTGAAATATTTGGTGACATTAAAAGGCTATTGGATAAAGCTTTTAAAACTTCTTAAGTGAGATGCTCGTGACCCCTATACCAACAGTTGAGTGAGATGTCGGAATGGAGCCAATGCATCGTTGTTTGTTCTTGATAATGGTTTTGAGAGTTTGGATGGTGAGGTCATTGGAGAGTGTTAGTATTCTATGAGGGTTTTGAATAGTGTTCTGAAAGACTACTTCATGATGATATAACCAAGTATCCAAAGAATAGAAAAGAAAAGGAGCTAGGAGTTTGAACTCTGTCCTGTCAGTTTGGGTTATAATTGTATCCAAGCGATTAACCATTCTTTGAAAGAGGGAATGTGAATAGATGTGAATATTCCCATTACTCCTTCAGACTGAACTACTTTAAGAGCTGAGCAGGATCGAAAGAGATGTTTCGTTGTTTTCTCTTATTGGTGACAGAGCTGATAATAACTATCAATTGGAATATCCTTATGGTACAGAGAGCCTCGTGAAGGTAACTTATCCCAATAAAAGTTTCCACTTAAAGAATTGAAGTTTGGATGGAATTGGTAATTTCCATATTTGGTTCCATATAGATAGATCAACTATAGTCGCTGTTGTTCCTGTCTGGGAGACAGATGAACTATATTGCATGTAATATGCAGAGCGTACATCGAAACTACCATCTGTCGTTGCTTTCCAGGTATGAAAATTTGGACAACCACTTTGAGAGAGATAAATATTCAATATTTGCTCCAAGATATAATTAAGAAAAGTTGGTCTGATGAGAGATTCATTCCATCGTCCTCGTTGAATAATATCCAATACCAAATGTATCTGAGAAGAAGAGTCTGAGAAGTCAGACATGCCTGAATATTCAGACAAGATGGATGAGGAAACATAGGGGAGCCAATGATCAATCCATATTTTGATTTGTCTGCCTGTATCAACTTGCCATTGATATCCTTGCAGTATAACATCCCTACCTGCCAAGATGCTTTTCCATCCCCATGATGCCCGGGAAGTTTTTGTGGCTGAGAGAATGGTGGTACTTTTGCAGTACTTATCTCTGAAAAGTGTAGAGAGTAGATTACCGGGTTCCTCTGTTATAGACCAACTTAATTTGGCTAGTAAGGCTTTGTTAAAGAGGTGAGTGAGTTAAAATCCAAGACCTCCGATCGAGGTTGGTCCACAAAGGGCATTCCAGTTTATCCAGTGAATCCCTCAGGACCGAATATAGTCCTGTCTTTTACATACCTTAATCGGGAGTAGAAAGACTTACATATGATAAGTGAGAAGATTTGATAAGAGTTGCTCGGCCTGTTTTATTTAGTAGGAGACTCTTCGAACCAGCACATCATTGTTGTACCCGTTAAATTAAGTGATGAAAAAATTCTCGTTGATGGGTTACTACATCCAATGTGGTGCCCAAATAAGGACCAAGAGTGGAGTTGATTGGTACCTCAACCTGATGACATAAATATTCTGCCAGGCAATTCGGGGTATTGGGACTAACAAATAGAGCAGATTTAGAGGAGTTGATTCTTTGACCTGAGTCTGAGACTCTGAGACTATTATTGGAACTACGTATATTTGAATCACAAATGAAGGAACTTAGTTAAGAGACTATAGGAACCGTCATCTTGATTCCGTCATAATGAAGGAAAAGTGCAAAAAGGATCGAAGAATAGTTCTCTCGATGTCTCCTAAGTTTACATTTCTAATCCATTAAGTCCCTTTTCTTTTCCTAGTACCTAATAAGCCCCTGCGATAAAATTTCATTTCCAGTTAAACCTTCTACCTATTATATTGGATGAAAGAGTTAAACGTGTTCAAAATCACTAAAGAACAGGAGCAAGACTGGAAGATCACTCATAAGAAAACCCCCTCTTAGTCTCGCTTGGCCATTGTGAACGGGAGTCCCAAAACATTTTTACAAAACCAAAAAGTGGTTGATCATCAGCAAAGAAGAAGAAAACCATCCATCATCTACAAAGGAGAAACTCAAGTTTGCATTTTTTAAGATGAGGAGTCGCAGGCGACATCGGGAAGGAACAATCATCTCAAGCAAAATTTTCAAGTTGTTATTATAAGTTATTTATTCGTGCAATGGGTTGTTGTTTTGAAGGTTGTACATGATTTTAATAAGGAAATGCTCACTTTTGAGTATGGGTATGGGCGCTTTTGGTTGCGTATCTATATTTAAGGGATTTAACTTCAAATGGAGTGCTTTCCTACTAACTATTAAATTAGTTTTTTCCATTGTCAGTGTCATTGTAGGATTATAAAATGCTTGATGTGTATTAGTATTTGCTTTTATAGAAACAAAATGGTTGAGTTGGTTGTATGTAATGAATTATCAAGTTTAAAATTGATTGATTTCAAATGTCAGCATGAGTATGGTTTGTCCAATCATCTAGTGGCAATGGTAAGGAATCATAGGTCTGCCTGTTAATGTAGGGACACTCCATGCACATGTTAATCTAATGTTGGGTTTTATCCTGGTTCACGTCCCATCAGTATACGATGCCATTCTCGAACGTACTGCCTTGAACCCGTTAAAAGCAACGGTATCTACATACCACCTTAAGATGAAGTTCCAAACGGAGCATGGCATAGGTGAGGTGAAAGGAAACAAGAAAGTGGCATGAAAATGCTACATGGTTGCATGTCCGGTAAAAAGTAAGGAGGCCCTCATTAGCGAAGATTTCAAGGACTCAACAAACGCGCCGAGGGGAAAGTGAAGCACTTGCACCTTGGAGACCCTCTCTGAAGAACTCATTTCTTGTATTTGAAGTGTAGGGAATCTCCAAAGATACTAGTAGTAATCTCTTGCTCCATCGCAAGACGTTCCTTTTTTGGGGGGTAAGGGGTTCATACCTTATCTACCCCACAAAAACTTGGCATTCTTTTTTGGCTTTTAGAGTAACACTTTATTTTTACAGCTAGTCAAACAACAGATTGATAGCAATCCCCTCTGTAGATTTTATCTTTGCCCAAGCAATAAAAAGTTCTTTATATGCAAGTTGTTCGGTAGGTTAACACCCTCAAGGGTGATGAATATTGGCACCCCAAGGGTAATAAGATAGAGCCCAAGCTTTATCCATATAGTTTAGCAAAGTTGTAACTAATGAAAGGACAAAGCATTTTGTGGGATTTCATCACCCCACCACTCTTTGTCAAATCAAAACCCTGAGAAGCAAGAGTGTGAGGCCATTTTTGCAGGCTCTTAGCTGATGATAAGAGTTAGTGCAAAACTTAATGCAAGCAAGATTCTATAGTTCTCACATTGATACTCTTGTCGCCCCTGGGACTCTCGCCTGTTCTACACTGCCGGACTCTACACATGGAATTCATCTCAATTTGGTTCTCACTTCATGTAGCTAGTATCAAGACACTGCTCTGGACTTAACCTCCAAACTCAAGCTTGTTCGTTCTCTACCAACTTGAGTTTGAGGGGATATGTTAGATGATATATATTAATATGGAAATTACCTTATCTTTATTGTCATATGTCTAGAACATTTTATTGTTCTCCTAACTTATATATATGATTCTCTTTTCTGTTTCTAGGATGATTTTCTCTTGCCTATATGAAGACATTATTGTACTCAGTTTTATACTGCTATCTGATATAATTATCTATCCCTTCACCTTTTCTATCAATATGAAAAAGCTCAAGCTGAAAAATGCACAACTGCATAAAAACACCCTCCAACCAAGAGGTGGAAAATACACACATAAAACCCCTTTAGGGGGCATCAAAATACTTAGAAAATGGATGACGATGGAATTCTAGCTTTTTAAGGTCCCAAAAGTTTGAGTCTAAGGTGTTGCCCAAGCAAGGCTCTCAACTAGACACATTTATGGAATCCCACATCTTAAAGCTCTCAAGAGCTTAAATCTCTAGCACCCGTTTGAGTACGATGTTATCCGAGCAGAATGCCCGAGCAGACAACTTTATAGAATTCCACATCCTAAAGTTCTTAAGAGCTAAAGTCTCTGGCAGTTGTCCGAGCACGATGCCGTTCGAATAAAGTGCACGAGCAGACACCTTTGTGGAATTCCGCATCCTAAAGCTCTCAAGAGCTTAAGTCTCTGGCACCCGTCCATGCACGATGGCGTCTGAACAGAGTGCTTGAGCAAACAGCTTTGTAGGATTCCATACCCTAAAGCTCTCAAGAGCTTAAGTCTTTGGCACTCGCCCGATCACGATATTGTCCGAGCAGAGTGCCTGAACAGACACCTTTGTGGGAATTCCACGTCCTAGAGCTCCCAACAGCTTATGACTATACCACCTGTCTGAGCACAACGCCGCCTGAGCAGATACCTTTATGGAATTTTGTATCCTAAAATTCCCGAAAACTCGAGTCTCATACACATACCCAAGCAGAGTGGCCGAGCAGAGCAGGCCTGAAAGGAGTGCTCAAGCAGCATGGCCGTGCAGACTGCTCGAGCAACCCAGCCAAGCAGAGTTCTCGTGTGGAGCTCCAAGGCCTTTTTTCCAAGCAAACCCTATGGGTAGAGCTTTAGGGAGTTTAACTACGGAAAGTGCTCGTGTGGAGGTAAAAGAAGTTTTCTTGAGTAGAGATTCCAGCTGAATTATTTTAAAGAAAAAAGGTTTTTCTATGGATAGAACTCGCAAAAATTACCAGGAAAAAACACCTCAAACGAATGCCTGAACAAGAATTAGGCCTTTCAAGTCTTCAAGGCACGTTAGGTTCTACTCGAATTATATCAAATGACCGAGCAGCCTAGCAATCTTCTCACTTTTTCTACATCTGCGTGGTCAAGGGTTCAACTCCCTTCCCAAACACTGCAGAATTCCTTAACTTTTTAATAAGGAGCATCAAAATTAGGCCTTCCCACCTATCAAGCCCGAGTCCAAAACAGGCCATCCATGCAGCAAGCATGAGCATGCCGTCATGGTAACATGCCTACACAACAAGTCCAAGCAGGCCGCGACTTGAGCCCACTAACCGAGCAGAATTTTTCTACAGCGAGCTCGAATAGGTTTTGGCCCGAGCCCACTTCCTGAACAGGCTATGGTCCGAGTCCGCTACCTAAACAGGCCGTGGTCCAAGTCCGCTTCTAGAACAGGCCATCCGAGCTGGGCCTCATCCGAGCCTGCTTCCCTTTGGTCCTTAGGCACTATTTGATAATTGAGAAGATCCAAAAAAAAAATTATTTGCACTTACAAGAGGGAGAAAAGTCCGTAAAAAAATTTAGATGCGTGTGTCAAGACATATGGAATACACTTTCTCAATCAAGCACTTTTGTTAAGGGAGGGGGGGGGGGGGGGGCATCATATAGTTAAAAATACATCCCCAATCAGCGTACGACAAGTGTCAGTTATGACTCATGGTCAAACTCGGTCAACTATAAATTTGGTGCTTACCTTGTTGGGCGAATTATTGTTTTGAAAGATTTCTAAAGTGATTCTCAAGGATCAGGCCCAAGGCCTAGCCATCAGGCTCGTAACTATACTAAGGTTCTCATACGTGGCACATTTTGATAAAGGGGACTCGTCCAGGTATGCAAAGAACTTCACACAGACACACCATCCTTTTTTGCTGTCTCAGAGCTCTACCCTAGAGCTCCGCTCTGACTTAAGCATCGGAGAGTTCCCCCGTCGGAATCCCCACCCGACAATCACTCTTCTTTTGTCTTTCAGGTCAACGTTCTAGGCCATGGTTCCCGATCAACTTTTTAGCATCAACAAATAGTAATGGTTTTCGAAACATTGAATCCCACCTAGAAGAGAATAGGGAAGAAAAATGGGTTTCTATGTGGAAGATCTTTTTATTTGTTTACCTCACGTGATATGGTGTGGTGTACATGTAGTGTGGCTCTTAGATTCTGACAACACCAACGAGCCATGATCCCACGTACCATACATGCATGCATTAGCGTGGTAGTGAGCTGTGGCAGTATGACGCTTTTATGGCACACTCCCACATGCACATATTGTTAAAAGTCACAATTGGGAATATTGGTGCAATATGAAATATTAATCATGAATGGGTGGAACTGAATAAATGCGTCCAAGTAGCCTTGACTAGAGGTGTCAAAGGGTCGGGCTTGGGCCTACCCAGCCTGGGCCCAGAGGGCCAGAAAACAGGCCGGCCAGACAGGGCTTTAGGCCTTTTTTTTTAATATTCTTATTTTGTGTTGCAAAAATATTAACAAATGAAATAAATTTTTTGATAGACCCTCATCCTTTTTTGCGGGCTTGGGACCAGCTGCTTGTAATTTTGAAAAACAAGAATGATTAGCAGTTGATTAGTTAAACAGTTTCATCTAATCCACCTGCTCCCACTTTCTCTTACCAAACATTTTGCATTTTCTCTTGACAATTCTATTTAATTTCATACCACTGCTTTTTGTTATCTAAACTCAACAATGGATACCTACGAGGCTACAAAACTTTTTCCAATGATATCTCTAAAAATTTCACTCAAACATACCTCTAGCTTTGCATTTTACGTAGTAGTAGGTATCTCATTAGAATCATGCATCATTAGACCACTTTTACTATTAACTTTCTCTTACTTTCTGGAGTTATGTTCCCCATTTCTATTGCCTAAATTGTTTTGTTTCTAGTTCCTAGAAAAACAAAGATATATTTTCTCTTCATAATTCCATGAAACTAGTACAGAAGAGGATTGCAAGTAAAATTTGATAAAGAAGTAGGAACCATCATCATGAGCTGAATAGAAATGTGCATGTCCAAAAAGTTAAATAAAAAGAAAAAAATATGAGGTAGAGAGAGAGAGAGAGTGTGAGGCATGAGAAAGAAGGGGAAAGAAAAAAAAAGTGACTCAAAATGGTTTAGGGCCAAAGGGCTGGGCCAGAATATGGTAAAAAAAAAAGGTCGAAAAGAGGGCCAGAAATCGGGCCGGGGCAGGCCTAACTCGAGCCTTTTTAGGGTCGGGCCACGCTTTTTTGGAAATTTTCATGGTCTGGCCCTGGCCCTAGCCCTTGGCCTTATGGACCTGGGCCGCACTGTTCACCACTTAGGGCCGGGCCGGATCGGCCCTCGGGTGGTCCGGCCCTTTTGACATCTCTAGCCTTGACCTATCTCAACCAAATATGCTTCATTTTTACACTAGATCACTATGGAATAAAGAGTTTTGCGGTTCCATTTTGTAAAGGCAGGCTCGACGCATTTCTAGGCTGGGTTTTTTTCCCTATATGGTAGATAATTTGCTACATAGACCGATGACACTTCCAAATTCAAAAGTACACAATAAAACTATTGCTTCAATCTCCAACCCTCCATCAATCTATCAATCTTAGGCGACATTTGAAAAGATCTAATGAAATTAAAACCAATAAAATGGGTAATTTAAACTAAGCACAATCATAAATTTCAATCAGACCAAGTAATACTTCAATGAAGATGCTAACTACACAATCTCAAGCTATTATAGAGCAATAAGTAAAGAGATTGAGTTAGAGATACTTGATAAGATGATTTAAATGGTTTGGCTTGAATTACCCTTAAGCCTACATCCACTTCTTCAATGAAGTCCCTTGCAAGAGCACTAGAATCCACTAGTAACAATCTTCTTCTGCGTCAAGATCAAAACCCTTACAACACTTGGTGATATCCCCACACCAAGCACAAGCATTGAATCCACAAAGCTCACCTAAGACTTGACAAACCTAAGCCTTGATCACAATTCTTTTACAAAGATCAAATGTGTGCAAGGAAACCCTCTTGAAAGGAAATGAAAAGCAAATGACTCTTGTACAATAGAGAGATGAGTGAATTAATGACTTAAAGAATGCTCACTCCAATAAATGATTTGCTCACAAAGATGCTCTCTTTAATGATGTGAAAATCATTAAGATGAAGAGAGAAAAGTTTAATCTATGAGCCTTGATGTTTTTCTAATGAATGGAGGCTTAGAATGTGGTTTTTCATGGTGTATGATGAAGCTCCAAATTATTTATACAGAGAAGATATGGAATATAGCCGTTAGAGGCATTAAATAAGCAAAACTGCTATTGCAGTCAACTGTATTCCTAATGCAGTCGACTGAGTTCCCTCTAAACTAGTTGTTGGGGTCTTGTCCTCGAAAATAGCCGTTGAAATTAAATTTTGATCATTGCAGTCGACTATATTGCAATGCAGTCGTCTGTATTACCTACTGCCTATCGGCTGTCTCACAAACCCCCATTATTATTTTGGGCATAGATTTTTCTAGAAAAATTGGATTGAGGTGCCGGTTTTTGCATTGGAAAGCTAGTGAATAGTTTTATCAAAATGTGAAAAGTTTAGGACCAAAAATATTTTCGAGAAAATCTGAGTAAGCTCCAAATTTCACTCATTTTCAAGAACCACACTTGAATGAATGGTTATGAACTCACATGCAATGCACAAGGTGTCCTAAAGTCATTTTAGGTCATAGTCATCAATCAAAGTATCAAACCAAGACTAGTTATATAATAGTAAAGATTAATCATAATCGATAGTAACTTCGCCTATGCATTATTTCTTGCTCTTTGATATTGGACTTGATGAAGCTTCCATAGCATGTCCACTATAACTTTAAGCTTCTTTGACTTTAATCCATCTATCCAAATTCTCAAATGTGTCTTCATGAGTGTGCACGTGTATTCCTACTTAGAAGCCACTCAAAGCACACACTAAAACATAATCAATGTGTAGTTATCATCAAAGTAAGATGTAAACTTAGGTTATCCAATCATACGGCTAACAATCTCCCCTTTTTCGATGATGACAAACATTGATTCTATAAAAGCTATGATGTATCATATGATAGTTAATTAAGCACAATAATCTCGCTTAGAACATTTAGTCATTTCTAGTGTACTCAAGATATGTTAATTTGTCTCATATAGCAATTAAGCTCATAACTAGGTCTCCCTAGCTAAAACAAGATATGCACTTTCTCTAATGTTTTGTCGAAATACACAATCACATAGCACATAGAACCAATGTTATTTCTCCCCTTTTGTGATCAACAAACAGACAAGGGTATGCATGTCCAAAAAGATAGTTATAAGCAAGATAATGGTGTGAGGTGCATATAACTCATAAATTCATATGGATGACATCAAGAGTTCCTTCATGTCCAAAGAAATAAATGCAATGCAGCTCAATAATCTTATCTACTTCAAGCATTTTTCAAGAGTAAAAAGACAGTATGTAATTCAAGATGTAAGCTCTCCCATCAAGTTACCGTATGCATATTACATCCTAACGTATGCTCTCCCCCTTAATCAATGCCAACAATATCCAACAAACATAACTTAATGTCTAACTGAGTCATGGTCTCTTTTTAGCATTGCCAAACAGTGCATTTGTGTAGTAATGGCAATAAGCATTAAGACGACATAAGTTCAACATGGAACTTCCACAACGCCACTAATGGTCATCAACAAATATTTTTAATATAAGTGCAAGAGGACCATTCATCGTCATCTAAATCCTACAAGTATCCAAGATCATAATATAGAGACGTAAATGATCAAGGATTCATAACTTAGATCATAGTTCGCATAGGTGCTTAATAAGCAAGTTATATATATCATGAGAAATAAATAAGACAAGTAAGGAGGCTTCATGATGTAAAAGTTTAGCACATAGCACAATATTGGATGGAGCATCCGCTTTTACCCTCCTAATGAATTATCGAGGATTTGATGTAATGAGAGATCATTTTGAAGTCCGTTTTCTTTGACAAGCTTTGAGGCTCTCTCATTTGAAGCAGTATCTCCAATCTTGAAATGCTTACTCCCCCTTAAGATTTAGCTTGTTGCTTCTCCTGTTCAAAATTTTTTTGGAGTCTTCTCCTTGTTTCTATTTGCCTTTGCTTTGAATAACCTACAATCACAATTTAGATCTAAGTTTTGGTACCCACATTTTCTTGGTTCCATAAGTGTTAGTCTTAGCAACATAAAGAAACTCTTTAACAACCCATATTTTCTTTACACCTCCAATATAAACAATTCTACAAGGACAATAACTAGTTGTATGCCCTTTCTTGTTGCACCAACCACAATGTGTAAATGGTGTGCAATAGTTGTTAGGTTGTCATGTATGAACATTCAATCTAGCTTGTTGTTTAAAAACTTTAGGAGACAAGGTGAAGGGATCTAATCCAACACCACCTTTGTTTAGGACAACTCTTTGGTATCCAAGCATGACATCCAAGTTGTTTTTACTATCAATATTTTCAAGGCATTTTTTCAAATGACAAATTTCAAACCTTAAAATTTCATTTTGTTTTTTTAAAATCAAAGTATCACAAGAGATTTGTTTTGTGCTAGGAATGCTCACTATCAATTCAACCAAATCATTATTCACATGCTCCACATATAAATGGCTAGATATGCATTCATTCTTGGCATGCAACTTATTATTTTCACTTTTCAGTCATCTAGCTCTTTTGAGATCTCATGCACTTGTTTTTTCAAAGCACATTTTTTCTTGGCTAATTTCATGGATCTTCATATAAAAGGGCATAAGCATCACAAATATCATCATTGGAGCAATTGCTATCACTATCACTATCACTATATGACGAATTTACCTCATCATCTTTTTGAGCCATGACACATAGATTTGCATCTCTATTATTGAAATGACCACCTTCATCTCCACTTGAGTCATTATCACTACAAATGATGATTTTGATTGATGTCTTTATGGAGTGCTTCTTTCTTAACCCTTTCTTCTTCTTATAGTCTTTATACTTGAATCATTCTTACTCTTGTGTGAGTTTCCAACTTTCTTCATTTTGAGAAACTCATTGAATTCCTTTGCAAATATGTCTATCACTTTGTTTATCAAGTCTTCTTCCTCTTCACTTGAAGATTGATCCATCATTGATGAAGATTTAAGAGCAATGTACTTCTTCTTCTTTGAACCTTATTGCCCGGATGATTCGAGTTGCATTTCATAGGTCATCAAGGAGAAAATTAATTCATCCAACATGAAGGTATTAAGATCGTTTGATTCTTGAAGTGCGATGATTTTTGCATCCCATTCTCTAGATATATGACCTAATTATCTTTCTCACAAGATCACCGTTAGAGAAATATTTCTTAATTGTTTCAAAGGATTAACAATTTTAGTGAAACGAAAATTCATTTCTGTAAAGGATTCATCGGAAAACATTTGAAGCATTTCATATTCTCTATGCCATAAATTCAGCTTTGAATGTCTTAAAAGAGAGGTCCCTTCATGAGTGACTTGAAGTGTATCCCACATACTCTTAGCCAAATTACACATAATAACTCGATTGAGTTCATTAGTGTTTAGAGCACAAACAAGACAATTTTGAGCTCTAGAATTCATGCAAAGTATATTTTTATCATAGTCACTAAATTCAAATTTCTCCATTGGCACAAACTTATTCCTAATCAACTTGGTTGGAACATAAGGGCCATATTCAACGATTCCCCATATTTCAAAATCTAAAGATTCTAAAAATAATCTCATCTTAATTTTTCATATACTATATGAAGGCCCATCAAAAAGTGGAGGTCTAGTAATAAAACTCCCCTCAAGACTAGAAAACTTCATGATCTTTTAACTCTTTAGGTGTTAACCAAAAAATCAAGAGCCGAGGCTTTGATACCATTTGAAACCAATAAAATAACCCTAGAAGGGAGGTGAACAGGATTTTTGAAAATTAATAGGGAATGTAAACTAAGTACAATCATAAATCTCAATCAAATCAAGAAATACTTCAATGAAGATGCTAACTACACAATCTCAAGCTATTCTAGAGCAATCAGTAAAGAGATTGAGTTAGACATACTTGACAAGATAATTTAAATGGTTTGGCTTGAACTACCCTTAAGCCTACATCCATCTCTTTAAGGAAGTCCCTTGCAAGAGCACTAGAATCCCTGGCAACAATCTTCTTCCGGGTCAAGATAAAAAAATCTTACAACACTTGGTGATATCCTCACACCAAGCACAAATATCTTGAATCCACAAAGCTCACTCAAGACTTGACAAACCCAAGACTTGATCACAATCCTTTTACAAAGATCAAATGTGTACAAAGAAACCCTCTTTAAAGGAAATGAGTACAAATGAAGCTCTAGTACACTAGAAAGATGAGAGAATTGATGACTTGAAGAATGCTTACTCTCAATAAAAGATTTGCTCATGCCCTATTTAATAATGTGAAAATCATGAAGATGAAGAGATAAAAGTTTAAGCTGTGATCCTTGATGTTTCTCTAATGAATGTAGGTTTAGAATGTGGTTTTCCATGGTGTATGATGAAGCCCCAAATCATTTATAGAGAGAAGATATGAAATATAGTTGTTAGAGGCATTAAATACGCAAAACTGCTATTGCAGTCGACTGTATTCCCAATGCAGTTGGCTGGGTTCCCTCTAAACTAGCTGCTGGGGTCTTGTCCTTGAAAAATAGCCGTTGGAACTGAATTTTGACCGATCAGTCGACTGTATTAAAATGCAGTTGACTGTATTACCCTACTGCCTATCAGTTGGCTCATAGAACCCCCTTTCTTATTTTGGGCATAGCCTTTTCTTGAAAAATCGGATTGAGGTGACATCTTTTGTGTTAGAAAGCTAATGATTTTTTTTATCAAAATGTGAAAAGTTTAGCACCAAAAACATTTTTGAAAAAATCTGAGTAAACTCCAAAATTCACTCATTTTCCAGAACTATACTTGTGTGAATGGTTATGAACTCACATGCAATGCACAAGGTGTCTTAAGGTCATTTTAGGTCATAGTCATCAATCCAAGTATCAAACCAAGATTAGTTACATAATAGTAAAGATCAATCATAATCGAGAGTAACTTAGCTTATGCTCTTTCTAGCTCTTTGACATTGGACTTGATATATGGAGCTTCCATAGCATGTCCACTATAGCTTTAAGCTTCTTTGGCTTTAATCCATCTATCAAACTTCTCAAATGTGTCTTCATGAGTGTGTATCTGTATACCTACGAAAAATCCACTCGAAGCACACATTAAAACATAATCAATGTATAGCTATCATCAAAACAAGATGCAAGCCTAGGTTATTGTATCATAAGGTTAACAAAAAATGTAACACCCCCGATATTTTTCGGATTTAATTAGAAATTTTAGCGCCGAATATTATTTTTTAGCGACGAAATTTTAGTTAACATCGATATATTTTTGTTTGCAACTTTAGCAACGAAAAGTGTAACGGGGTTTAAGTAACAACCTACTAAATTCTTTTAGTATATTAATCTTTCGTAAATAAATATGTCGGGCCTTTTTGTAAGTAATAAGAAATTTTGGGTAAAAATTAAATAACTAACGAATTTAGGGGACTTTTTAGGAAATTTTTGAACTGGGGTTGTTTATATATATATATATATATATATATATATATATATATATATATATATATGTTAATAAAATGGGTCAATGGACCCATTATCCGCCCACTAACAGATAATGTGTATTTGTTAGTCTGGATAATTACAGTTAATTAGAGGATATTTATCTCATAAGTGTTTGAGGTAAATACATCTTTATCTCCTAAGTGTTTGAGGTAAAGTCAGTCTCTAATTGTATCTCTATATAAAGGCTAGAGATATCCCAATAAGTCAGAAGTCATAGCAATAATCCCTCTCTCTAGAGCAATCACCAAGCTCTAGGATTTGGTTCGTGGACGAAGAACTCGACTCTAGTAGCCGTTTTCGTACCTGCGAAAAAGATCAAGCGTGTTGGAGGCTCGTAACAACAAGGATCCTACATCGGAATTTTCGGAGACTTCGTACGGTATGTTTCCGAACTCACTACGTTATGTGGTAAGCGTATTTAAATAGATTCAACATTGGTATGAGAGCATGATTACTTGTTGATTCGCCTTTAACATGCTAGAATAAGTTATGTGAATGTTGCGATTTTTTCCAGATACGTGAACGAGACCCATTACAAAAAATTCAAAAATTTATTGAGCATGTTTTTCTGAAAAATAATTATAAGTTTTTGTTCTCCTATGGTTGAGGATGAACTCTGTAAATTTTCGTGATTATTGGATGCATGATTTGTGAAAAATCACGATTTTAATTTTCATGAAAACTGTGGTTTTCTCGATTTTTGGGACTCAAATTCGGAGCATGATATTCAGTTTCAATCTTGATCGGCTGATACATAATTAATCTATGTCGCATAAGCTTTCCAAAGATATATCGCAGGCATTACTGGGCTTAAAAACGAGAGAGATATGGCCTTCGGAAGTTGGCATCGCGGCATGGCGGCGCTGAAAAAAAATTAGGGTTTAATGAAGAAGATGAACAGTTCTCCACGCGCACAACGCGCTCAAGCCGAGCCGCAGACGCGCGACACGCGCCAAGCCGAGTCGCACACGTGAGCCACGCGCCAAGGCAGCCGAGGGTGCTGCACTCACACGCGCCCACGCACTATCACGCGCCAGCTAGGCAGCGACCACGCGCTCCACACGCGCGTGTTTCACACGCGCTTGACATGTCCAGATGCTGTCCCACACGCACGGTGGCGCGTGCAGACTGTTTTTTGGCCGGTGTTTGTCACCGCTGGCGAGTGGAGCCTTTTCGTGCGTTCTGAAGTTTTTCTATAGTGTTAAATTTACCTTGATACCCTCTGTGTGTGTTCTGTTTAATTTTTAAACAATTTTTATATAGAAATTAGCTTTAAAATTTTGTTTTATACACACATAATTTTTATTTAAATCCAGAGGGTATATTAGGGTCAAATTTACTGTTTGTCATCTTTTAAGAATTTATCTCTTGGTTTTTGGTCATTTGTGAGTATTTTTGTGGTACTTTTGTGGTTCCCAAAAATACGAATAATGCGTAAATATTATTTTTTTGCACTTCGTGAGTAGCAATAAATATTTTTGGAGAGTTATATGACATAGATAAATTATTTCTAATTTGTTACACGCTTGGCTTGATTTGTGTTATGGTTTAAATATACTTTTGAGGTATATTTGTTGGGTTTTTTGATAAGTCCACATTTTTAAACCATTTATTTTTCAAGGTCTTGTCGCCCGTTTTCCTTGGAAGGAGAATGTGGCATATTCATCCATTTTTATTGTCCTTTAACTTGTTATTTGAGCATGCTAGTTTTAGGTTAAATGGATGGATATTAGATTGACATTCTAAAGAAACTTATGTTTAATGTGTTTACTCTTGTTGGAGTAGTTTGTAATAGGATTTTCAAAGATGTTGTATTCTATTATTTCCCTGTATATTTCAAGAAAGCCTTGTACGGGGATGTAATTTCGCACGCACATTATTCAAGCCAGAATTTTCTTAGCATAAGTTATTAGAATGCCAATAGGGCTCAATGGAGTCCTTGCACACTTAATTGCATGGTGCAATTTTATATTGTTTTAAATTATCATGTGGATGATTTATTATATTGTGGCTTATATGATGATGAAATTTATTGCGAAAAATTACTTGAAAAATATTTTTTCCAACTCACATACATGGGAGATGATTACGAGCTTAGCAGATTTTCGATTTCATGATGTGAGGAAAGATTATGTTTTTCATTTGAATTTTTTGAAATAAATAGAAGGATGTATAATTAATGTATTTTCCTTGCGCAATCTAATGTAGTGAATATAATGGCCACCAAGAATGTCATAGCTAATCTCGTTAAGGGTGAAAAACTTAACGGAGATAATTATAACGTTTGGCACAAAAAGATGAAATTCATGCTGAACGAACAAGAGCTCGAGGAGCACTTGACCAAGGAGATGGTCGTGCCAACTGAGGCGCAACCCCTAAGAGACCACACTGCCTACCAGAAGTGGAATAAGAAAGACCGTAGTGCGCGCTACACCTTGTTGAGCAGCTTGCAAAATGATCTAATTGGGCAGTATGATGAACTTCCAATTTGCAAATCCTTATGGGATCAGCTCAAGTTTTCTTTTGGTGGAACCTCAAGTACGCGGCTTCGTAACCTTGTGATCAAGTTTGAGGAATACACAAAAGACCCTAAGCATACCATGAGTGAACATCTAAGGGTGATGTCCAATATGATTGGTAAGCTGAGGGATGCTGGACATGCGCTCACAGATGAGCAGCAAGTCAGAGCTGTCATAAGGTCCCTTCCTACCTCATGGGCCAATATGAAACACATTTTGACCCATAGTGAAAACATCAAGAATTTTTTTTGATGTTTCACAGCATGTCATCCTTGAGACTGAGACTCGAGACGCTGACAAGACTCTCACTTATGTCGCCCAAGTGGGTTCGCGCAATGCAAATGGTAAGCGCGGAAGACAAAGTAAGAAAGGCGAGGCTAGCACTTATGCGCCAAAGGAAGGGAAAATAAAGAAATGCAAGGGTGTTCGCGCAATGCAAATGGCAAGCGCTGAGGTTTTTTCCTTTGTTTTTAGGGGTAATAAGTTGTACATCTTTTTGGATGATGTTTTGTTCGGACATGGATAGTCTTTTTGAATTGGATTTAATTGATTCTCAGTCCTCTTATTCTTATGTTGTGAATGATAATATTATGAATGATTCTACCACCTGACATGCGAGGCTGGGCCACATAGGCCAAGATAGAATGACTCGTTTGGCTAGAGAAGGCCTTTTTAGGCCCACTTGCAAAAGTCAATCTACAAACTTGTGAGGCTTGTTTGGCCGGTAAAGCATGCAGGAAGCCTTTTGGAAAGGCTGTGAGAGCAACTCAACCACTTGAGCTAGTTCACTCTGACATATGTGGACCTATGAGTGTAAAGGCACGCCATGTCGCCTCTTATTTCCTTACACTGATAAACGATTATACGCGATATGGTTATGTGTATCTGATATCTCACCGTTATGAAGCTTTGGACTGTTTCAAATGCTTTGTAGCAGATGTTGAGAATTAAAAAAAGAAGAATTTAAAAACTCTTCGCACTGACCGGGGACGCGAATATTTGTCAGATCACTTCAAAAGGTTTTGTGAGGAAAAGAGGATACGCAGGCAACTTACTATTCCTAATACTCCACAACAAAATGGTGTTGCGGAAAGAAGGAATAGAACATTGTTAGACATGGTTAGGTCTATGATGGCGCAAGCAAACCTTCCAATATCTTTTTGGGGGGATGCCCTTTTGACTGCAGCCTATATACTTAATCGTGTGCCTTCACAGTCAGTCAACTCCACCCCTTATGAGCTTTGGAATGGCCAAAAGCCAAATTTGGATAACTTGCGCCCATGGGGCTCAGCAGGTTATGTTCACAGCATTTCTCATAAGTATGGGAAACTAGGGCCTAGAGCAAAGAAGAGTATCTTTCTAAGGTATTCTGAAAACTCTAAAGGCTATGTGATGTATGGTGAACATCCAAATGGTGGAAGGACTGAAATAGAGTCTCGTGATGTCGATTTCATAGAGAGTGATTTTCCTAGCATTGGAGACGTGAGTAAGAATCTTGACCTCTATGAGTTAGAGGAGGTTGAACCCACTTTACCATCTCCAAGCGAAGGTGGGGAATTAGTTCCTCGTCCTGTTGTCGCTGAAGATAGTGTAAGTGACCTTCAAACTAGTGGGAGTATCCCAGACAGTGGGAGCACACCACAAGGACCATTAGGTCAACAAGATTCCCAACTGCGTAGAGGTGCACGAGGAAGAGTTCCACGTCGTCGTTTTGAGATTGACGGAGAAATTCTTATGTGCACTCCAAATGATGAAGACGAGCCTACTTCTGTGGAAGAAGCCTTATCTTCGTCTGCTAGTAATGAGTGGATGGCTGCAATGAAGGATGAGTAGAGCTCAATGGAAAAGAATCAGGTCTGGGAGTTGATTGACCTTCCGCCAGGGCGCAAGACTATTTGAAACAAGTGGGTTTAAAAGTCAAGCGCAAGGCAGATGGGTCAATTGACAAGTATAAGGCACGTCTTGTGGCGAAAGGCTATACCCAACTACGGGGTGTGGACTATGAAGACACTTTCTCCCCAGTGGTGAGATTTGCTTCAATTCGCCTGATCCTAGCTATTGTCGCCTAGTAGAATTTAGAAAATTTTCATATGGATGTTAAGACTGCGTTTCTCAATGGAGAACTAGACGAAGAGATTTATATGGCTCAACCCGAGGGTTTTGAAGTCAAAGGACATGAGCGCAAAGTTTGCTGTCTCAAACGTTCTATATATGGTCTCAAACAATCGTCTAGGCAGTGGTACTTTAGGTTTCATCATGCCATTACCTCTATAGGTTTTGAAATGATTGAACAAGACCATTGCATTTACGTAAAACGATCTAAGAAAAATATTCTAATCCTTTCTTTGTATGTGGATGACATTCTTTTAGCTGGGAATGCAATGAGTTCCATTGTCGCCACTAAGCAGTGGCTGTCCTCAACTTTTGAGATGAAGGACATGGGAGAAGCTAATTATGTGCTCGGGGTTAAAATCGTACGTGATCGTTCAAAGAGACTTCTCGTTTTGTCTCAAGAGACATACATCAAGAAAGTCATTGAACGATTTCGTATGCATAACTGAAAACCCATAGACACTCCAATGGACAAGGCGTGTACTTTAACAACAGACCAATGCCCAAAGAATGATGAGGAAAAGAATCGGATGTCCAAAGTGCCTTACGCGGTTGCAAGAGGAAGTCTGATGTACACTATGTTGTGTACGCGTCTAGACATCTGCTATGCCGTTGGACTGGTGAGTCGTTATCAGAGTAATCCTGGACCCGCTCATTGGAATGCGGTGAAGAGGATTCTTCGATACCTGCGTGGAACCGCTGATCTCGTCTTGTGTAATCATGGTGGAGACTTGAGACTGAGAGCATACAGTGATGCTGATTGGGGCGCTGATAGAGATGAGCGCATATCCACTTCAGGTGGAGCTATCTCTTGGTATAGCAAGAAAAAGTCTTGCATCGCCCTATCCACGATGGAGTCGGAGTATGTTGCTTGTTCAACAGCAGTCCATGAAGCTGTTTGGTTGAGGTCATTTTTACAGGCTCTAGGGGTTATAGCTCATGTAGATGAGGCTGTCGCTGTTCATTATGAAAATACAGCTGCCCTAGATTTTGTAAAGGACCCCAAATATCATGCCTAGGCCTTCGTTATCATTTCATTAGAACTTTAGTTGCGCAAGGAGAGGTGTCCATGAAGCATATACCTACTGGCAGAATGGTGGCTGATCCTTTGACCAAGCCTATTGCTAGAGATGTTTTCCTTTCTCACATTAGGAGTATGGGACTCCGTAGGTTTTGATATGTTTATGGCATCTTATGTACTTGACATTTATTATATTAAATTTTCGTTCCTTGATTTGAGTTTATTTTGGAATGAATGGATAATCTTTGTGATTACATATACATCCTTATTGAGAGTGTCACCAGGCTCTAATTGACCCACTCACACAGGTAATTCACCTTGGCGCTAAGATAGCGAGCAAGATGAGACATAATTTTCTTAGGCGCCAAGTGGGCGAATAAGATGATATAGTTTGTAATGCAAACATGTCGCCTTAGTTGGAGCTAAGATGAGACCTAAAAATGTAGGTCGATCATAGAGTATCTCCACAACTCTAAGTAGCCTGTTTATAGCCGAATGTGAGATTTCAGACAGGCACTATGAGAGGGACTGGGCTGAAAAACTCAGGTTAGGCGCTTGTACAGCGACTAGACTCAGATTCGTATGGCGTATTTTATTATACATTTATGTGACACGCCCTTGTGGGTTACGCCATAGCATGCAAATCATACTGCATGTGCTTAATGCAGACCGACAGTGGGAATGATGAATGAATCCCTGCTTCGTCACTGTGTGAGCCATTTGGATCGAAATATGTTTTGATCCTATGTAGTACCCTTCTCACCTTAGACTATGTCATGAAGAAGATACTCAATGTCGCTACTTTAGCATGTACCCTTGGATCATGGATGATGCGGTCTCGCGGGGCATGTCTAGGAAAGCGGTTGGGTCTAATTGGAATGACATGAGGGCTTTGGGAAGAAAGTTCAATATTACACCATGTTGTGTTATTCATAGCCCGGGCGACTTTGTCGATTTTCGTTTCGATATGAGTCATGAATACATAACATATGAGAGGTTTAACACTGCTCATTACGAGGGATTTGAGAGTGTTTAATCTGGTGTAGTTGAACTATCTGGGGTACATACGAGATTTATTGGAGTGATGTATTGTGTTAGTTTGGTGATAACTTAATACAATACTCCTCAACTGGACATCCTTTCTCGTAGGTCGCACGTTCCATTTTCTGTATGAGGAGATGAGTGGACAAGAGATAAAGAGGGACTGTACGATTTATTTGCCCTGTGTGTGGGCTAGTGGGTGCTGTTAATAAAATGGGTCAATGGACCCATTATCCGCCCACTAACGGATAATGTGAATTTGTTAGTTTGGATAATTACAGTTAATTAGAGGATATTTATCTCATAAGTGTTTGAGGTAAATACATCTTTATCTCTTAAGTGTTTGAGGTAAAGTCAGTCTCTAATTGTATCTCTATATAAAGGCTAGAGATATCCCAATAAGTCAGAAGTCATAGCAATAATCCCTCTCTCTATAGCACTCTCTCTAGAGCAATCACCAAGCTCTAGGATTTGGTTCGTGGACGAAGAACTCGACTCTAGTAGCCGTTTTCGTACCAGCGAAAAAGATCAAGCGTGTTGGATGCTCGTAACAACAAGGATCCTACATCGGAATTTTCGGAGATTTCGTACGGTATGTTTCCGAACCCACTACGTTATGTGGTAAGCGTATTTAAATAGATTCAACAATATATATAGATGACTATATGGGTCAGCGGACCCTAAATTTCCCATCTGTACGTGACCTAGAGAGCAAGAGAGTGAAAGAGAGATCTGAGAGAAAGAACAGAAAAGGGGACAAAGTGGAGAGAAAATACAGGAAGAGAAGAGAAGAGGCACGACAGAGTGAGTAAAGATCTTGGAGAAGAGAATTTCCGGCAAGCGCCGGAGTTTTTCGGTAAGTTTTCTAGCCATATTTTCAGATTTATGCATTGTTTACGGGGTTTGTAAAAGGGGCTGCCGTAGGCAGCGTGCATGTGGGTTTCGGTGGGATGCCGTGAGTTTTGTGGTGGTGGCCATGGCTGCCCCAAGGACAGCCATGGTCGGCTGTGTATATGTGGGTTAGAGAGAGACGGTATGCGGGGTGTGGGTTTGGAACGGGAAAGAAGGGTGTTGTGTAGATCTGCAATGTGTTTTGGGTTGAGTGTGTATAACCTGTAGTGAGAAAGAAAGAAGAAGGTTGCAGCCATGGCTGCCGTAAGGGAGAAAAGTGGCTTGTGGGTTTCATTAATTTGGTGTCACTGTGTGCAAATGTGTGGAGCAATGTGTTTATACATATATGAGTGTGAGGGTGTTAAAAGAAAATAAGGAAGAGATAGTGACAACAGTGAGTTTGTGGGGTTAAAAAATGGGTTTGGGAACAACTGTGTGTGCATGCTGTGGTGTGGGCTCCTCGGCTCATGTTATGAGCCGAGGTGAGTGTATGAGTGTGCTTATGGCCTGTGTGTGTGAGTGCCTGAAAATGGAGAGAAACCGTGGGTATGTGAGGTGTTCGAGTGAGAGTTGTTTGGGTCTGTGGATGTAGAGAGAAGAGAAGCTGTCGAAATGTGTGTGTACACGGGTAGCATTAGGTCCTTTACGCGCATTGGATAGTGTATAGTGAATATTAGTACATGAAATTTTAAATTATAATACTTTAGACTATATTAAAATTTCTGGTTAAATTTCATAATTTTTTGAAATCATATTTATTTTTAATATTTTCTGTAAGCTTAGATTTGTAAAATTATTTTGGATCCTTTAAACCCAGAAAATGTTTTGGGAAAAATTAGAGTAATGTATTTATGGTATAAATAAGACTCATTTTTAATTTTATGATTTTTGGAGTTGATGTTCTATGGTTTCCGCATCGCATTGGTTTTAGCAAAATGAATAATTTAAAAATAGTTTTCATGCATTTTAATTTCTGATTTAAATTTCTATAATTTTTATACATATTTTAAAGCTGTCACAAATATTATGGGACTTTAGTTTCAGCTAGAAGAAATTTTGGCAATTTATGGGTTTTTATTGCATTTAAGGAAATTATTTTAATTCAAAAATTCAGGAAATTCATACTTTGACTTTTTATAATGTTTGAAGCTATAAAAGTGTTTTATTGTAATTTATAATAAATTTGGAATACTGTTACGCATTAAAGAGCGTATCGAGTTCTCGGTTAGGTTGGCCGCGTGCGAGGCGCGCTTTGAGTTGAACGATTTTAGAATTAGAAGTGAGCACGTGGTGGGTAGCTGATATTAGGTTTATAGTATTGCAGCATATATTGTGTTCTAACAAGTGGATTGCCAATCTAGGTTTATTCAGAAAATATTGATCGAGGTTGGTAGTATCGTTTAGCTTGGACCGAGGTAAGGATTTTCTCTCCGAACCCTATTTCATTGCTCTGATTTCAAGTGTTTTATTATGATAGCTTTACAAATTTCATTGAGCTCTAATTTTATGATTGATATAAAAATGTTTACAAATTGTGCGTGGAACCCTAATTTGAGCCTTATAGCGATCGTTTGGAATTCTTTATTCTTATATGTTTTATTTAAATTCAATCATCGTAAAACCTTTTGAATCTTCCTTGATTATTGACATGAGTTAGTAAACCTGAGAGTTATAAGGATGATCTGTATTGTTGGAGTTATAAGGATGATCTGTTGGTTGGGTTAAACTGGTACCTAGATGGACTAGTCAGTGTACATATGCATATGTAAATCGTACTGAGCACTGCCGGGGTGGCTTTGCTATATTGTATTGCTCATGTTCAATATTTCTTGTATCAATTTTTATTGCACTTGAAGTGTTTTCAAACGATTATTGATTTAAGGGAATGAGTTGATACTCATCCCCATGTTTATATTGAAATGTCGTGGTTTTCTTTAAAAGCCCTTTTAAAATGATTGTATATAGAAAATCGTTTGAATCATTATGTTTCTCCATTTTAAAGGTGTTATTTGATTTAAATGTAAAATCGTCCGAATTGTTTTTGTTGTTTAAATATTTGATCGACCTTATTGGGCTCTCGAAAGCTCACTCCCCTTTGACTTCATTTCCGCAGGTGATAAGCAGCATTAAGTTGCCTGAATAAGGAATAGGCTGAGCGAGCCGAAGAATTTAAATTTAAGTTTAGTATTGATCGTTAGGACCCCTGCGTGGGTGAAACGTTGTCGTTTAAATTTTCTTAGACTTATATTTGGTATTTCAATTATGTCAGTTGATTGATGGTATGGTTTGATTGACGGATAGTTGCTCTGACAGCTTGTTGCATTTTTATTGAGGTAGAGGAGATTATTGTCTTATGAATTGATCGATTGAGTGTCTAACGTTCCGAAAAATTTATGGATGTTACAAAACTTTGTTAATAAATTAACAGGTCATCGATTTTCATGTTAGTTTGCAGTCATTAACGAAATCATTTATGACAAATTTTTATGACTTCAAATGTGTTAGGAAGAAAGGGTTCTACTATGTGAAATAACGGGAAAACCCATTGCTGCTTTCATGGACCCCCCACCCTTAATTTGTAGATGCTTTCACATTTTATGCCTTTGCCATTTTTTGTGGTGCTACATGTTTTATCTGTCTTTACTCTATCTTACTTGAAGAAAATATGTTACTTAATGCTAATACTAATAATAGAAAAAGCTTTCTAAAAGAGCCAACAATACACACACACACACACACACACACACACACACACGCACGCACACACACACACACACACATATATATACACATATACATAAATGGAGCTGATTCATTACTCGAGCGTGCAATGGATCAGCTTTGCCCGCACGATCTAATTAACCGTCCACGCGGCCCTGTGGGTGCGTCAGATTTTTCCGTCCGCTACATAATGTAGATGTCAGTAATTTTACCGTCCGCTACATAATGTAGCGGACGACGAAAAATAGGTCGTCCGTCCAGATCTCGCGCGTGGACGGCCAGATCGCGTGGGCAACAACTGATCCATTGGCCGCGCGAGCAATAAATCAGCTCCCATACATATATGTATATGTGTGTGTGTGTATATATATATATATATAAGTCGAAACTGAGAGAATGTAACATTCTGTTTCTTACTTGGCATACCTCTCTTGATGCCATTTGACATTCAACCAATCAAATAAGTTTCACTTTTCTCTCTCTTCGATGTCAACATGTCCCATTTAAAAACTAATATATATATATATATATATATATATATATATATATCTCAGTTTTGAATTTATATCTTACTCGACTCTATACCTCATTCATATCTTGAAACTTTCCTATATTTTACACAAGTCTATTATGTTTTCACTGTCTAATAAAATTAATCTCCCTCCTTTTACTTTATTATAAGTCATATAAAACGTTTATGTACAAATATGTCTGTATATACATATAATTATCTCTCATATTGCATTTTCTCTTATATCACAAAACTTTTTATACTGTTCTAGGTGAGTTTTATCAATGAAACCTCAACACATGGATTATTAATACTATTACAAAAAATGGTACAAAACTCATAAAAAGGTGAAAACAACATTATTTGTTATTATTATTCGACGTATAAGGGTGAACTTTTAATTAGCTGTTGTTGCTCTCGCGTGTAACGCACGGGATTAATACTAGTTATATATAGGATTAATTACTCACGGCACCCCTGAGGTTTACCCTAAATTACACACGGACCCCATATCTTTCGAAAATTACACTCCGCTCCCCTGAGGTTTGTACCCGCATTTCACGGAGCCCCACAAAATTGACGGAGACCCTAACTCCGTCTAAAGATACTCTGACACTTTACTTTTTGGATTTTTATCCCCAAAATGCCCTCCCTTTCTTGAATAAAACCCTTCTTGCCCCTTAGGGTTTTTCTTCTTCTTCTTCTTCATTCTCTTTCTCTTCTGCAGACCCATTTCTTTCTCCTTCTTCCTCCCTTTCTTCCTTCACTTCATTCTTTCCCTTCTAACCAAAAAATGTCAAGGTCAGGAAATAGTCAGGAAAAAATGTGAAACCAAAGTGACATTCGGCTTCAATGCGCTGATCGGCACGGTCTTGACTCTTGACATTTTTGACTTGGATCCCAAATTGTTCATTCCTTGCAGCCTGAGAAATCAATAGCTGCTTGGTCAACTATTTAGCTCAGTTGATCAAATTACTAATATTATTGCCAGTTTCATTCTTTTGTTGGCGCTGGCATCAGACCTAGACATGTCAAGTGCTACCAAACCAAAATGATTTATGAAGTAGATCACATTACTGAAGTTGGTATCCCTCTTCTTTTTCAACCAAAAAGGGAAACATTTCCCTTTTCTTGAATTTCCTTGACAGGCGTATGAAGAGATACTAATCTTGATTTCCCCACTTTATTCTTTTTGCTGGCATTAGACCAGAAATTTCAAGTGGTACCAAACCAAAAAAATTTCGTGAAGTAGATCAAATTACAAAATTTGGATTCGCTTCCTCTCCTCTTTTTTTCAACTAAAAAGGGAAAACATTTCCCTTTTCTTGAAGTTCACTTCAAATGGGTAATGACAAGACGAGATGAAATGGGTAAAAGAAAAAAAAAGTACTGACCTGGGTGGGGCGCATGACAGTCTCAAGGGCAGAGAGACGATGATCAAAGGAACCGAGAATGGAGACCATGTTGTCCGTGAAGGATTGACTCTTTTGCAGTGATTCTCTCATCATGGCCGCTTTCTCGCTCAGCACATCTGCTCCTCCTCCACCTACTGTTGGTGGAGCGCCTGTTCGAGCTAAGACCCCCATCCGCTCTCTCGTTCTCTTCCTTGAATTCTCTGCTGAATCTGTCCTGAAAGTTGAAATCTAGAGAGAGAAACAAAGAGGAGTAGCAAGCAAGATGATGCGTCCTGATGTTAGTTGATAGGGTGTCGTTCTTCCGTTTTGACGGGTTTTGTCTGAAGGTTCCAAGTCAAAAATGTCAAGAGTCAAGACCGTGCCGATGAAAATGGAGTGTTCCGGAGTTGGGTCGAAACGGAATTTTCAAAGACCCAAGAGACACTGTGTGGTTATATATGAGGGCATAAAGGTCTTTTTATGACCAGCCGTTAACCCCGTCAAAGAAATCTAAATTTTTGGGGCTGAGTGTAATTTTCAAAGATAGTGGGGTCCGAGTGTAATTTAGGGTAAACCTCAGGGGTGCCGTGAGTAATTAACCCTTATATATATGAAAGCCGAAGTTGAGAGAAAGTGGTCACGTCATTGCCCACTTGGATGCCTTCTACTCTTACCATATGTACCTTTTAGTTTTGTCTTTTCGATCATCTAGAAATGCCCTAATATTTTTATGCTTTACTTCTTAAATTTGAACAATTTCTCTCCCTCTGACCTTCTTCAATTTGGTTTTGTTGTCCCCCCCCCCCCCCTCTCTCTCTCCATCTGACCTTCTTCAAATTGGTTTTGTTATCCCTTTTTATCTCTCTCTCTCTCTCTCACACACACACACACACACACACTACACACCCCTTTCAGTATCCTTTTTCCTCATCCTCTGCCCCTCTTGCCTCCTTCTCTCTTTAATTTGGACTATTCTCAAATATATCATTCATCTTTTTCTCACACCTTATCTTTCCTTTTTTAACATCATTTGAGAAAAAATTCATCAATTATCTCATTGTGTTTGCCAACCCATGACCAATTTGGGTTATAGACTTTTCCCTTTTTCATTTGAATCGATCATGAGACTTCTAAACTACCACACATCCTGAATTAAAATTTGTTTATATCTTTTAAACAATAATGAGTAAATTGCTACCGGTAGTTTTTTTTTTCCTTCCTCTTTCTTTACTTTTAATAATTTTAGGGGTTCAAGTCCCCTCTTTTGTTGCGTGATATGTGTAATCTTCTTTTTTGGTTTCAACATCCAAGGTTTCACACTTCTATTAATATCAATATACTAAACCGTGCAACATTATATGGATTCCCATTTTTTTCCAATTCTCCTGACTGTTTTGGATTGTTTTTGTGTTGTGCAGGCCTCTATTGTGTGATTGGTATCGGAGTTATAACATGTTTGCAAAGTCATTAGTATATCTGACGATTACTTTGTGATCAAGTATGGTGTTTTTTCGAGGTTAAATTATCGTTTCAACTTGCAAAACTAAAAGTTGATTAAGGAATTTTGGTGTATATGATTTACTATTTATGTAACATTTCTTAGCGAGCAATCATGAGTTCTTATTTGATGGGCACGTGTGCAACGCACGAGATCCAAACTACTTATGCGTAAAGATGGAAAGATGGAATATATATATATATATATACACACACCGAGACAGAGAGAGTGAAAACCAGATTTATCGGAAATTACTCAGTGACATATCAAAAAGTTGAACTACATTTTCGTGGCTGAGTATCGTACCCAAAAAAAAAAAAAAAAGGACAGATAAAATTGTTCATTCTGTTTCATGGCGCTCTGGTAATCATAGAGGAATTTTCACTGTAACGTTCAACTTATCCCCAGTTCCACCAACAATGACATCATCAACAGTGCTTGATTTGGTGCTGACCACTATTGGCAATTCGACCACTATTGGCAATTCTTGAGCTTCAGCATTCTCACTTGCACGGTCTTTAGCTTTTCCCCACACCACGGAGTAAAGACCAATTGCTATGACAATTGCTCCGATCAAACTGACACCATTTTAAACAAGAAATGAACTTTTGTTAGTATACGTTGAGGGAAAAAGCACAATCTCAAGTGCTTAATTAGGTGAGGCCATGCAAATTAAACATTGATGTAATTTTTGTTATTAAACTCAGGAAGAATTTATGTGTGAGCAACATTAAAGTTTGTGCGTCAAGAACAACTCTTTGCCAAAAATTAATGATAATAATAATAATTATAAAAAAGAAACCTTTTTCATTGACGAATCGTCTTTAGAACTGTTACCATAAGTGAGTATTTTGCCATTGCAACTAATTGTAGCTTAAGCAAAGCTTGTGGTCATAAAACATTTTGGTGACTTGAAATTAAAGGACTGATGAAAAAGTTTTTGTTTCCACAATATATGCTATGAAAAGATAGTAAATTATGGGAAATCTTAGCAATGTAAGTACCTTCCGAGGTGGATTTGCTCGCCTAACACAGTGGCACCAAGAACAGCAGTGATGATAATGCAGAGAGGGCTGAATGCTGTCACAAACACGGGACCTCTTTCCTTGCTCACAAAACCTTGCATATAATATGCGATTCCAGAGCAAACCACCCCCTAATCATCATGTTGATCAAGTTAGCAATTAAATTAGTCAGGCTAGCTATAATGCTACCATCAATACAAGTGACCGAGTATTGTGTGTTATAGTTAAGTTTCATTTAGTGAGTGACTGTAACTGGACAGACTTAACAGTTGATGCTTACTACTACGATGAGGGATGTTGACGTTACAAACCAATATTTATGGTAAGAAATGAGTGGTACAAGGCAAGTGTTGTTCGAGGATCAACATCCATATGAAGTTTTAGGCCACGAAGTATGGTAAGGAACAAGCTATACTTGTGTATGTCTGGTATTTCCCTTTCACAACCAGACCTTTCTTTCTGAATCCTCAACATTTTTGTTTGCGTTAGGGATGGCAACTTGCAGGTTACCCTCAACATGTATGTTTTCCTGGAATAGATAAGAGGGAAATGTTTCTGCACGTAACATTGGGATGGGATCCTAACATTTGCGCTAAAAGGCTAAGATCTAGTAGACTAGGGTTATATCCGTTGCTCTTGTAAGAAATCCTGAACAGTATATCGTTCGGTTTATGTCACCAGTTTACGGCTTGGTGTCATGTTCAAGCCAAAACTAGATGTCTTCACTTTCAGGCTTTTCTACTGGTTTTGTTAAAAAAATTTAACATCTGCAAATAGGTCATCCATTGCACAAAGGAATGCACGCTACTCACAGAATAAACCGCAGCAAAGAGCTTCAAGTTGAATCCAATTGCCCAAGCACCCACATCGTGTTCCATAATAACCGCCACCACAGCTCCTCCCACCGTACCGGTAAAGCATATCAAGGTTGTCAGAGAGAACTCTGCCGGGTATTCCTTCACAGTAATTGACTGAACCAGAAACATGGTAACCCTAGTAAGTATTAAACAAGCGTTCAAAAGTATTTGCACGTTTCATATATAGTAAGTATTAAGTATTTGCACGTTTCAAAAGTCCAAAACTGCCGAAAGCTGAATCTCAGCTTGTGTAAAACATTATGGTCCAAACATTTATATAAGTGCTTGGATTACAGTGGGAGAACGTCATTTACAAGATAATCCATCCTTTGAAAGGAAACTTAACTTTTTATTCAGCATATGAAGGATACTAGTATAAACATCTCTTCATTCCTTGTGTGGTGTTCGTGTTTTTGTTGGATAAATAGAAGTGAAGATAAAATATGAAATGAGAAATAATATCAATCAGTTATTGTTTTCTAAAAAAGTGGACTCCTATGGGGGAAATGTAAAAAAGGAAATGAGTTGCCTTGAAGTAATATGAATTCTATACGTACTGAAGTTTATAAAAACTCACTTGCAAAATGAAGAAAGCAGACCAACCGAGTGTGCGGCCAAGAAGCATTAGTGTCCCGGCGACCCAATGGTGTTTGGCATCATTAGAAGTGGTGGTAGCATGGTGGCTACTTCCAGATGAGTACCATAGTATATCGACAATGGGGCCTTTGTACAATGTCATCACCATCGCTCCCGTTACTGTAATTACAGTTCCAATGACTTTTGCCTGGCTATGTATCTGCCTAATTTTTATTTTCTCCATCCTGATGAGTTTTAAAAAAAGACAGCTGCTTAGTACCAAAAGGCGCATTCGCCTATCAGAAAAGTACAAAAATTACAAAGTTTTCTTTTTGTCACACCGTCAAAAAGGCAAAAAAGTTGGATTTCTAGTCATAGTAACATTATTAGAAGCTCCATGCCATACGCGGTTACAGAAATTGCTATTTCCATTCCTTCGGTGTTGCTTGTTTTACATAACCTTCTACTGATGCAACCTCAGCTCAACATTGATCATAATGATTTTAATGAAGATAAGCACAAAAGAAATAGAAGTGCTTCTGATGAAAAATTGCAATTAATAATACATACACATATACGTTTTAGCTTCAACATGTAAACACCTAAAACGAGAAATTGTTAGATACTGCTGAGTACAGCCACTAACAGGTAGGTGTAGTCACAAATTTTTTGTTTTAATTTCTTGGTTGCTTTTTTGTTTTTGTTCGCGCTACCCTAACATGGATCACTAATAAAAATTTAAAACACTGATTTTCCGAAGTAAGAAAATAGAATAAATCAATCAGTAGCATAAAAGAAAATGAAAATGCAGAGTTCCAATTGATCTTATGATAATTTGAGCTAATTTCAGTGATTTTAATTACCTGAAGATTATTGCCATTATAAAGGTGAGAGCTGGGAGGACGTTGGCAGTAGCAGCTGCAAATGTTGCAGAAGTGTATTTCATCCCAACGTAGTACAAGTTCTGATCAATCACTGGCCTGATAATCAACAGTCAAACACAATAAGTATCATCATGATAAAGAACAGCACTTTACGCTTTTATTTAAGTGGTAAATCGGGTTTTGTTTGGAGGGGGCGGTCTGCGCAACCATGAAAGAGAAAAGTTTTAGCTCAATTTTTTATTTGATTTCAAATAATTCTTTTAATCACCTCAAAAACAATATATCCGGCTGTTTCGATTGCCAACTACCCCAGAAAAGGGAAATCTCAAATAAATTGAGATCAAGGTATACAATGGATCCTATCATGGACATGCATGCATGCAGAAATAAACTGAGGTCTTTTTATGAGCATTACTCGAGTAAACCAAGCACCAGTATTTTCCACATCACCGATATTGTCAGCTTTGGCCTTATCTTCCTGAAAGAAGAAAAAACAACAGATGGTTTTATTTTATCTCTGTGTGTGTGTGTGTGAGAGAGAGAGAGAGAGAGAGGAGAGAGAGAGAGAGAGAGAAGAAGAAGAAGAAGAAGAGGAAGAGGAAGAGGAAGAAGAAGACGGAGAGGGCTAACCTTTCGAGTGTAAGTGCAAAAGGTGCAATAACAAGGGTGGCAGCTAAATGACGGTAGACCACAAGTACCCAGTGACTCATGCCCTGGTTAAAAGAAACCATAGTAATGATGTACATGCCTGCATATCCAAATTGCAGGGCAACCATAGCAATGTAAGGTTTCATTATGGTTAACACTAGGCTCAATTTTCCCCATGTCTTTTGGGCTTCCATGTCTCTGACCGAGTCTAAGTACTCTACTTCCTTTTTGCAGACACGAAGATGTACTTGTGAGTACGTTTAGCATCTGAAATGGCCTTTTTATACGCATAGAATGCACAAAAAAAAGGACTGTGATTCTCCTTTAGATTCACTTATCCACTAAAACAAAAAAGGTGCCCATTCTTTTTCCGTGTAAAAAGAATCTCCACAAGCATTACTTATTTACAAGGGTCGAGTGCAGATAAGTGCTGGAGAATCATTTTTATTCATCAAATACATTTTGTACCCCTTGGGTTTACACCTTACGTCACTTTTGACCGGAACACATTGTTTTCCTAATCAATTTAACCTTAAAGCTTTACCAACAGTGACACTTTGGTATCCTACCTGATAGCCATGTACTTGTGCTAATGGAACACCAACCATTGGCGACACCATCCCATAGAGAATTTCCTACTTCTGGATTCAAGTGTTTCTTATATATTAGAGGTGTAAAAAGGTTGCTAAAGGTGCGACTTAAGTCAATTGGCAAAAGAAGTGCCCCCAAAAGTGACTTTCTGGCATTCATATAGCCGGTGATAATTGTTGGACTTAATTGCCAAAGGTGAAAACAAGCATATATCCAAGGTCGCAAATTGTAATTTATCGAGTTGTTTCTATTTTCTGTTCCTTTGGGAAGTGGAGATGATGTTACAATTCAGTGCTGCATGATGCAAGTAGGGTTCTTAAAGTGGTAGTTGAGAGGAGTGAGTGCTATGAGGAGTGGACACCCTTCTTTAAAAATGGCTTATTCGTGACACTATTGGAATATCACCTGAAATTAACCACATCTTTTTTTAGTCAAGTAAAATGGTACTATGGCGGGCCCAAGGGAGTTTCTGTGTGTACAATATGAAGCATGGTTTGTATGTTCAATATAGTATCAAATACACTGTTGGATAGTTTATTGAACCCCTGGGATTAGGATCTGTCTTTGTGGTACAGAATCAAGGAAATATACAAGTGTAATTAATCTGTGGATGATTAGATAATCCAGATGAATGCTCTTTACGAGCACTAGAGCAATTTGGGTGACGAAATCAATGAAAGCAAAGTTGGTGCTGTCGTGCTAGGATCCCAACGTGAATTTTCGGTGGAATCCTACCTTACAATTCGGTAAAACTCTGTGTCATGGACAAAATATGGTTGAAATGTTTCCATGACCAAACATACCGGCCAAAAGCTTATTAAGTTGTTTCATTACCTTATCTTCCGTGCAAATTGCAGAGTACTCATGCAGTACTGTACTCATCAATTCAATGAGCTGCCGACCTGGCCATGACCATGAACTCGGGAAAAAGAAATTCACACTAGATGTACGCCGTTTTTCACATTCCAAACCACAACGGACACGTTACTAAATATTCTCTCAACGAGTTGGAAGAGTTAACTCCTTTCGTGTACTTCATGTATCCCATTCCGTACTAGTATGAGCTGGAGGGAATTTGGGTGTACACTCCATCTTGGAATTTGGGTGTCCACTCCCTCGCATCTTTGTCACATGCATGTGACCTAGCTACTTTCTCTATGTGTAAACGTAGGAATCATGTAAAACTCTTTCTTCTTTGATTTGCGCGTCATTGTAGAGATGTCAAACGGGTCGGGCGGCCTGCGGCCCAGCCCGACCCGGCCCACCCCTGTTATGAACAGTGTAGGCCCGAAATTTTAGGGCCTTGGACCAGGCCAAGGTTTTAGAAAAATGGCCCGGCCCTAAAAAGGCCCCGCCCTGAAAGTGGTCCAAAATTGGCCCGGATTATTAGGCCCAAAATTGGCCTAGATTTTGGTCCTAAATTGGCCCGGATCTGGCCCTAAATTGGCCCAAATTCTGGGCTAGCCCACTTTTTTCAAATTTTTGTCCCCCCCTCCCAACGGCTATATCCCCACTAATTTCAAAAATTCCACTTTTACCCGCTCAACAACTATATAACGGCTAGTTTGGGAGGTATTTTTATCCAAGTTAACTTTTGTAAATCTTTTAAGGTTGATGCCAAGGAAAGTGGGTTCATACCTACGTGGTGGTGCCACAAGGAATGCAGTCCGAGTCAGATGCCAAGTATGTTTATGTGAGACACAGCAAAGGTGGAACAAGGGCAAAGACCAAGGGCTTCCCAGACAAAGCTTGAGGGTGAGAGTGCTGTGAGGGCGATAGCGCAGGATGAATACACGACGACAGTCACATTTGATGCTTACGTCCAGAGTTAGGGTCCTGTATGTTTTTCTCTCTAGGATTCTTGAGTGAGAAAGTGAAAATGTGTTCTGAAAATGTCCAACCGTAATCTTTCGTCTGAATGAATTCTCAAGACCTCTATTTATAGAGATTGAGATGATGATGTCATTAACCGACACGTGGCGCCCCCGGGAGTGACACGTCACCGAGGGTCCACGGGTGCCGGTGCTCCACAGACTGTCGGATCGCATATTCACCCGCCCTGCCCTGTACAATGTCGCTCTGTCTGTCTAGAAAGACTGGCTGGCTCCCACAACGTCAGTGTGGCCAGAGAACCCCTTGATTTAGCCTCCAATCCAAGCCCTTGCAGAGTCCCACAGGCCTGGCAGCGGTGGGGAAGACCCGACGCCCAACTGCCAGGTGAACTAGGCGCGATGCCCTCCAAAGACCTGCTTCCGTCTCGGAGTGACCCGGGGGTCATAGTCCCTAGGGGTGCCGACGCAAGCCCCCAGTGCCAGAGCACGTAGGCCAGTCACGCAGGCACCCTGACAGAGATATTGTCCCGGAGGTGTCGCCTATTCCGCAGGCCGAGGTAGCATCCCGGAGGAGCCGTCTACCTGGCCGGCCAAGGTAGCATCCGGGAGGAGCCGTCTACCTGGCAGAAGGGGAGTCTTCATGCCGGAGCACTTGGAGCTCCCTGGCAGAGATAGTGTCTTGGAGGAGTCGCCTATCCCCGCGGGTGAGTCCTTGTGCCGGAGCACTCGGAGCGCGTCAAGGTAGCATCCCGGAGGAGCCATCTACCCGACTGGCCGAGGTAGTATCCCAGAGG